>CAUYQV010034357.1:0-11858 GCA_963574575.1 Galagoides demidoff | reverse complement strand
CACCCACTTAGGGTGGCCATAAAGTTCGTGTATAATTTAAAATAGACACGTGATTTTTTTTTTCTTTGGGGGAAATAAAATCACCTTTCCTCCATCTAGTTGGGTTTTGTTTGTTTATTTGTTTGGTTTTGGCAGGGGCTGAGTTTGAACCCTCCACCGCCAGCATATGGGGCCAGGGCCCTACTCCTTGCCCTGTGAATCATTCTTAGAACCCTACGTAGGAAAGAACTAGAATAAGAAATTTAGAATATGGAACTAAAAGCAAATAAGAAAGCCTACTAAGTTGTACAGGGAATTGTGCATGTTAAAGAAACTGTATACCTGGACTAAAAGAAACTTTGATCCTTAAAACATTCATGAAGCTCCCAGAGTTTCCCTAGCAGGAAGCGCAGATAACTGAAATCTTCAGTTTAGGGGAGCCTGCTGGAAAGGACTGTGCATCGTATGGGCATCCTAGATTCCTTTACTTTCTCTAATAAAAGACTTCTCTAACTGTGTCTTCATTGTCTTCACAGCCCCATTTCTGACAAGAAAACTATATACATGAGAGGAATTCAACTTCTAGTTGTTTCAGCAAATAGATTTCCTAAAGGTGTACAACCTCGAATTTCATATTTGATTACATATTGTTAGGCCACATTACAGGTGCCAAATCAGTGTTTAAAAATAGAAATTGTAACTTGTTTTCTTTTCCTTTAAGTCTATCCTGAGCTACCCTACTAAGTAAGTTGACACTGTCAAATTTTTGATGTTTTATTCTCCTAGCAACAGGCTTTGATGTCAGAGAGTTATTTTATCACCGAAGCTGTCCAAAAAAAGATTCTAGACTGTGAAAAAGATAGCTCTGATTTAATTGCATGTTACTCAACAATCATTTTATGTAAATAAAAATGGAAATAGAGAAAAAGTCTCAAAATAACTATTTTTGTGAACACTTTTTTTAAGTTGCCATGGTGCAAAGAAGCTTCCCTTCAGCATTTTACATTAGTCAGTATGTGTATTTTTAAACAACATTAAAGGACATTGAGTTATAACTCAAAGCAAGACTATTTCCTGCAAATAGAAGATAAGCTAGATCACAAACACAATAAAGAAAGCAACATCAAAGCATACAAAAGTATAATTAGCATCATCATAGAGGAAAAGATTATGTAGTAATATGTTTTGAAATTTTTTTAGTAAGGGTCTTCACACAGTTTCACAAGCATTCTTCATTATCGTGAAAGGCTGTCTTTATCAGACAAATGATTATCACATAATTTGGTGTAAGTGCAACAGACTGTATTAAGACAGCAATATGTAAGGCAGCTTTGCAAACTTACAAGCCTTCTGGTCCTGTTAGATCACGTAAATTAGTAAATGGCCTGGATATAAGATAATGGTTTGATGTGAACCCCAAATACAAGTCCTGTCTACAGCAGTCTGGACAGGATAGTTTAGGGAGCTCTCTAAGGTAATTATAACAAATGCTTAAGAACTAAGGATAGTTTTTACCAATAATTATGTATATAACATCATATATACTATAAGACTAGTGTTCCTTTTATTTTAGAAGAGAAGTTTTAGGATACAGTCTCGATTACATCTCCCACACTCCTTGCCATTGATATTAAAATGTATTTAAAGTCAACTTTGATGTTTAATTTTTTGTTTGTTTTTTTTTTTTTTTGGAGACAGAGCCTCAAGCTATCCCCCTGGGTAGAGTGCCATGGCATCACAGCTCATAGCAACCTCCAACTCCTGGGCTCAAGCGAGTCTCCTGCCTCTGCCTCCCAAGTAACTGGAACTATAGGCTTCCGCCACAACGCCCGGCCATTTTTTGGTTGCAGCCATCATTGTTGTTTGGCGGCTGGGCTGGGGATTCGAACCTGCCACCTTAGGTGTACGTGTCTGGTGCCTTAGCAGCTTGAGCCACAGGCGCTGAGCCGATGTTTAATTTTTAAAACATAATAAGCACTAACATTCAAGTAAGTGATATTTATTATCTAGTAGAAGAGTCAAAATGTTTATTTAATTATACCATAATGAATTTTCTTACAATGAAACACCGACATTATCTGCAAGGAATTCTACACCTTGATTTTGTCTTTTCCTAATGTCTGTTTCTGGTTCTCTTTGTTAGCAGAGATAGGAGAAAATCATCCCCATCTTATCATATTTCTGGCTAATTCTCCCACTTCTTCAATCAAATGTATAGGAGTGGAGATATAATTATCTTAAAAAGGTTGGGTATGGTGGCTCTTACCTCCTTTGGAAGGCTGATGCAGGAAGGAGGATTACTTGAGGTCAGGAGTTTAGAGACCAGCTAGAGCAAGGGCAAGTACTAAAAAAAAAAAAAGAAAAATTAGCTGGGTGTGGTGTGTGCCTGTAGTCCCACTACTTGGGAGGCTGAGGCTGAAAGATCACTTAGGCCAAGGAATTTGAGGCTCAGTGAGCTATGATGATGCTATCTATGACTTGCTAACCAGGGTGACAGTGTGAGACTGTCCCCCCCCCAAAAAAAGAATTACTTTTATCTATATATTTCAAACCAGTAAAGATTAACACTCTTGCTTATATATCTCCTTCCTCTCACCTTATAAATTTTCATTGAAATTGACTATTAGAAAAATTGACTTCCTAGTAGTCCCAGAATTAATGGTTAGCAACTATTCCCTGACTTAGGAGCAAAGTCAGAATAAACAGAATTCCTTTTATTCTATAGAGTTAGGGTCATATTTTAAGTATTTGAGTTGAACATTAAATTTCATATTAGAGTAATGCCTTAATTTGTTTGGCTACTATAACAAAGTGCTTAAACTGGGTAAATTTTAAACAATAGAAATTTATTAGTCACAGTTATGGAATCTGGAAAGTCCAAGATGAAGGTGCCAACAGATTAGTGGTTGGTGAAGGCCTGTTTCTCATAGATAGTACCTTCTATATGTCCTCACATGACAGACTCCCTTAGGCATCTAATAATAGGTCACTAATGGCATTCATGAAGGCTCTACTCCCATGACCTGATCACTTCACAAAGCCCCCAACTCTTAATCACATTGGGGTTTAAGTTTTGACATGGATTTTAGTGAATACATTCAGACCATATATAATATTTCATTATACTGTTAAGTCTGATGAATAGGTTCTGAAATTACGTTCTCTGTGCAGTCCCCAGCACTGTCTGAGAATAGTTGATTAGTGCTTTAATATGAAAAATGGTATGTATGAGGGTTCACTACAGAAATAGAACCAATAGGCCATATAGGAATATGCTCTTGCTCAGGCTGATCTCAAACTCCTGAGCTCAGGCCGTCCGCCCACGTAAGCCTCCCAGAGTGCTAGGATTACAAGTGTGAGCCACTGTAGGCAGCCTGGGCATCTTGATTTAAGCTGTGAGAACCTTAGTGTAGAGCCCAGTCACGCAGGACCGGCCCATCCGAACGATAGAACTGTTTTAGTAAGTGGGTGGTGTAGTGGGTTGTTACTACTGCAGTTAATAGCAGCTGAACTGCTGACACTTTGGCACAAATCAAGGTCGGGGCACCAGACTATTAAGTAATTGTCTGTTTTTCATCTCTAACTCTCACTGGTAGCTGGAGATTCCAGAGTCACTTAAGAATGCCCTTGAGGAAGGAGTAGTATATTTATTCATTTTATTAAATGTTAGGCTTTGAGTACAAGTCATTTTAGTATTTTGAAGGATGAAATGAAATACCATAAAGCACTTTTGTTATATTAAAATATAACGGTTGTCTCAAGGAAAAGAAGTCATGCTATGGTTGTGATTTACACTAGCTGCTTTTTTCACGAAGATCATCTTCCCTTGAAAGAAAAATTCTGGTTATTTAGAAAATACAGGTTATATTGTAAGTATTTGGCATTTTTCTCAAAAATGAATGAAATGAGCTTATCGCTTCAAGGAAAACAACTCATATTATTTGTTGCCAATGATAAAAGTCAAGCTTTTGTGCAAAATTTGGAACTTGGAGGACTCTACCTGCCAGCCCCGGGAGGCTCGCAGAGCGAGGGGCTCCGGCGTGGTGTGACAGCCCCGAGTTGGTGCCAGGAGCTGAGCGTCGGTCCGGTGTCCGTGCCCCGCGGCCACCGCCACCCCATCGCGGTGCCACAGCACCGCACTCTCGGGGTTCAGGGCAGCCCGGCCCGGCCTTTCTCTTGGCGGCACTCAGCGCCACGCCTCGCAAAGCCTAGAAGGTTTAACTCAAAGAATGCTCATGTTTGAGCCAGTCCCCGGCCATGGACCCAGTCTCAGTGTCCTATCCGTCTAATTACATGGAATCAATGAGCCCAACAAGTACCGGGCCATTTACTGTACCCCACTGCCTGATAAGTTCTTTCAGACCCAGGTCGGAGGCCTGGCTGGAAGGCAGATAGAGCAGGTGGAATCGCAGTGAGCGCGCGGAGCTCACCACCTTCGGCTCTGAAGCTCTGTCCTCACCCCACAGAGCCTCGCCTGGGCTGAGCTGCAGCCTTCTCGCCCGCAGATGGACAAGGGCTCACCCCTCTCCCGGCTGGCAGCCTCTCGACGTGCCGCGGTCAGTGTGGGCGGTGACGGCAGGTGCCCTTTCCCAGCACGGGGTCCTGCCTGTGACTCAGCCGTGGTGCAGCCCCTCCCATTCACGCACACTAGGCGCCTCCGGCAGCCTCTTCTGGTCTCCTTGTCCGAGGAGATGAAAATTCAAACAGTTGCATGCAAGTCCCTGTAATTGAATCCTAAGAGAAGCCTATATTACAGAAAAAAATTAAAATAGAGCCTGGGATGGAACCACGGAGGACAGGTTAATTCCTGAAGAAATGTCACCCCCTTTACTGAACGCAGCATCCCCTCCCCCACAAGCATTGTTGCAAGGGAATCATCCTTGCGTCATAGAGCAGGGGGTGAGAGACCTTAGCCCGGGGAAGCGGAGGATCCACAGACGTGATTATGACGAAACAAGGTGTACGCTGAAAGCTCCCACTTGAAAGCACGCAGAACACACACAGGAGAAGAACCTTACACATGTACATGGGAAGGCTGCACGTGGAAGTTTGCACGGTCTGATGAACTAACAAGACATTTCCCAAAACACACTGCAATCAAACCTTTCTAGTGTCCAGACTGAGACCGTCTTGCCCTGCATGGGAAACGCCACGTGCTAGTCTGAATGCCTCGGTCTCCTGCCTCAACACGACCCCCCCCTCACCTGGCTCTCTGTCCTCCCTCCCAATGCCTAACACATTTATTACAGATACATTTTAATTTTGATTCAGCTGGTCTGAATCTGAATTTATATCATTCAAAACTTCCATGTGGTCAGTGGTCGCAGTTCTGTAATCCTCTCTCTCCTCGCCACGGGTCAGACCTAAAGAATGTGAACACTTTTTTTTTCAGGGATGCTAAGCAAACCCTTCCTGTAGATAGGTTTAATGTCATGAGAACAAGTGAACATGGAAACTAATGTAACCAGTTGTCAGTTTGTCCATGTATTCACCAAAAGAATATCAAAATAAATGTATTAGAAATACAGTATCCAAGGTAGGGCTCAAAAGGGTAGGGCGCTGGCCCCATATGCTGGAGGTGGAGGGTTCAAACCCAGTCCTGGCAAAAAAAAAAAAAAAAAAGAAAAAGGAAGGAAGAAACACAGTATCTAGAGACATTCACCTCTGTGCCCTGCGATCACATTTTATTCTTGACAGCGGAAAGAAGGGTGGTGACTTTCACCAGTTAGCTAGAAGTGTAGCAAGATTTCAAGCTAGCAGAGTCAACTCTTTCATGGTTCTCACAAACCTCGTCAGCCTGGATTTATCGCTTCATCCGAATCAAGTTCTTTGCCCCTCTTCTCTGTGCCTGCAGCTCACATGGAGGTCTTTGCCACCGTTTGGAGATGAGCCAGAGGTTTTGGTTTAGATGGGTGACGTGTCCCCCATTTCAAGGGATGGATGCTTTGCTTTCCTAGCCTGGAAAGGAGCAGGGAGCCGTTGAGTGGTGGGAGCTGGGGAGGCAAAGGGGGAAGCCGGCCACTCCTCCCGGGCTAGGGGCTGTTGGTGAGATTTCAGTATTTGGGTAGCTGTGCGGTGCATTTCCAGAGCGTCAGTCTCTTGCGCATGCTCAGCCGTGCAGAACTGGGCTGCAAATCAAATACCAATGGAGTTAGCCATGCAACTATCTCCATTCCTAAGATGTCCTTAATAGGAGAGGATCAGGCATTGACAGTAGGGACTCCACAAAAATATTTGCTTAGTAAGAGGACAGAATCTTCTGGGTAAGAGTATGGATGGTCTTTCTTTTACCCAAACCTGCATAACAGCTTTTTGTAAACAGGGAAATGTTGGGTGGTACTTGTATTCCCCCATCAAATTAATCACATAGCTTTTATACAAAAATTCTTCTGTGTGAACTGTAAGGTGCCAGATTGGCTGTCATTTGTGTTCATGACATATATCATAAAGAAGCATCTGCTAATGCTTTAGTAGATTCATTGAATTAAGCCCTGAGTGACACTATTTGTAAATATGATTAGTTGTGAAGCACACATACCTTTATTTTGGGAATTTCTGAAAAACACAGGAAACCAAAAATCAGGGACACACACACACATTGTACATATATGTAGATAAAAAATATATATATATGTGTGTGTGTGTATATAGATTATATGTAGCTAAAAAATTCCCAAAAGTTTACTGGAAGAGGTGGCAATTTACTACCACAGTCAAGTATCTGGACAAAATGAAAATGATGATTCGTGTTTATGATGAAAATAAATATCGCCATTATTGGGGCAAGTTTTTCAAAAGCAGGCTTTTGAGCACCATAGTCAATGTCAATAAAAATTGATTTATGCATAGAAATGTTGTTGGTCCTGAATATGAAGAAAGTGGACAACAGTAGTTAAATGTGGGTACATATAACCAAATCCTCTTTCATCCCTTCTTAAAGAATGGAGAAGAGAGAAGAAAGGAATTTCAAACATGCATCCCAGCCACAACTCAGGATCCAATACAACCTTAACTGGGAGGAGTATATTGTTTAAGCGTTTTTAAAACACCAGTGAATGAGTGATTCTAGAGGCCTGGGAGTTATGTGGGGAGCTTGCTTTGACGATGCTATGTTAATAAAAATTGTAAGGACTGTGTACCTGAAGGGTCCCCCTCATTAGCCCTGTAAACGAACTGAAAGGAGATGGGGTTGAGAAATTTGTTATCTTGGCAGTTGAATTTTTTTTTTCACTATGTCGCCCTTGGTAGAGTGTCATGGCATTGCAGCTCACAGCAACCTCAAACTCTTGGGCTTAAGCAATTCTCTTGCCTCAATCTCCCAAGTAGCTGGGACTACAGGAGCCTGCCACAACACCCGGCTATTTTTTGGTTGCAGTTGTCATTGTTGTTTAGCAGGTCTGGGCTGGGCTTGAACCTGCCAGCCTCGATGTATGTGGCCGGCACCCTACTCACTGAGCTACGGACACTGAGCCTGATTTTTTTTTTCATTTAATCACTGCAGAATTTGGTTAGAACATTAAAACATCCTGATTGGACTATTTTTTCTTCAGTTTTCTGACTAAGATATAAATTGGAATAAAAATGGCTCTTTGAAAAGTAGATATTGTCTGTATTATAAATGCTTAATCACATTCATGCCAAAGGGTTCATTTCTTGAAATGGTTCTTCCACAACACACAGAATCAAGATGGAACGCAAAGAACTTTTTTGTTACAATGGAGATAACTTGTATGTGTGTGTTCCAGCCCATATAGAAGGAGGGAAAGAGGATGACAAGGGATAGATTTGATCTTTGAGACAACTTTGAGTCTGAGTTGAGTTAATAGAAAGCTTTAAGAGTTCTCCTGAAATGTGATGCATTTCCTATGGCATATTTAAATGTTGCTCAAGAGATCAAGCAAGACCCTGCAAAGACTCTAACTGCTGTTTAGTTTGCTTAGTTTATGGCAATAGGTCATCAGCAAAGATCCATTTCAATTTTAGAAAAACAACCCAGAGAATTCTCTATTCCCATGCCAGTCCTTATACTTTTGTTACCAATTGGCATTTCCAAATCTTTCATATATATATATATATATATACACACACACATGCACACACACATATTATACATGTATACACTTATATGTGTAATTTACAATGACAGTTGAGAAATTTAGTCTCTTAGTCATTTTTAGCTGTTATTGTGGAAGACCTCAAATATAGATGCCCTTGAATGTGTGGTTTTAATGATGTGCCATGTCAGCTCAGCGCCTGTGGCTCAAGCGGCTAAGGCGCCAGCCACATACACCTAAGGTGGTGGGTTCGAATCCAGCCCGGGCCGCCAAAACAACAATGATGGCTGCAACCAAAAAATGGCCGGGCATTGTGGCGGGCGCCTGTGGTCCCAGCTACTTGGGAGGCTGAGGCAGTAGACTCACTTGAGCCCAAGAGTTGGAGGTTGCTGTGAGCTGTGATGCCACAGCACTCTACCAGGGGGAAAGCTTGAGGCTCTGTCTAAAAAAAAAGAAAAAAAAGTGATGTGCCATGTTACTATCAATGGTGATTTTAATTGCAATATTTTACATTGATGAGAATGACAAGTAAACATGAAGTTGGTGTCACATAAGTTTTGTTTGTTATAGAATTTCTTCAATTATTACCCAGGTGTCGTCTTAGAGAAGTCAGAATTAAATCACAATCTATCATATTTTATTATTTAAAAATGTAAATCTACATTATAAATGGGCATTAACATTCTAAATCATTTTGTTTGGAGAATATGTTAGCAACATAGCCATGTTCAACTAAGGAGATGCTAAGTACACACACATTTCAAGAGCTTTGGAATAGAACTCTATATGTATATGTGTATTTTATTAAACACCCATCTGCACTATCAGTATTGCACTAATGTGGAATTTGAAAGACTATATTGCTGATACTACTATGATATCTGCATATCATTCCCGATTAGATTGTTTTAAAGACAATCTTAAAGATCTAAGGTTTGAAAATAATTTGGTTTGGAAATGTATAGTTGTCCTCCCAGCTACTTGGAAGGCTGAGGCAGAAGAATCGCCTAAGCCCCGGAGTTGGAGGTTGCTGGCGTGACTCCACTGCACTCTACCGAGGGTGAAAAAGTGAGACTCTGTCTCTACAAAAAAAAAAAAAACAACAACAACAAAAAAACAACCCCCCAAAAAGAAAATGTATAGTTGTCTTGAGGGAATTGCTGTCATACATGAAGTTGCTCAGAGTTGTCTTTATTCTCTTGGTCAAGGTTAATTTCTAAGTTGATTGCAAATTCATCTAACTAATACATTTACAAAGCCATTTTACATGCATTAAACGAGGCTGCAACAATATTGTTTTCTAAATACCAGCACTTTTTTTCCTGTTGTGTACTTGGTGTTGAGGGTCAAAATAATCTTTCTGCTTAGCATCTCTTAAACCATACCTGCAAGTATAGCAGGATTATTGACATTTATAGTACTTTAATATTCATATAAACTATGGAGAAATTTTTAATAAAGTGTAATTTACTTTATAAGCTAATAAGACTGAAAGGGTTAAGGTTTTGAGCATGCATTAGTATACCTGAAAATGCTGAGACCTATTGGTAATCTTTGTTGCCAAAGATGTGAATGTTTAATGTGCCTTCTCTGTTTGTACTCTGTAGGCCAATATCGTAATGATATTCTGTCGTGTCAAACTGGGAATAGAAATTTGTACTGTACAGTCCTCATATACTATATACAATATGCAATATATGTATTATATACTTGTTAATAAAACCACCAGAATATTAAAAAATTGGAATTTTGGAGAATTTAAATTCTGTACTCTAAGTTCGATAGCCTCTCTATGCATAGGGACTTTTTCTTATGAGATCCTTGGCATATTAGTGAAAGTGACTTTTTTGATATTGTACAATGATCTTTAAAGCTTAGTGAACCAACATTTTCTAATGACGAATGCATGGTTGTTACAAAATTATATGTGGATAAAAGATTCATTCAAAGTGCATGGTAATCAACATATTTTAACGTGGCTGAGCATGAAATATTCATTAATCTAATTCCAGATTCCCAATTTCAACTGTCCTTTAAGAAACTACCACTTATGGAGTTTTAATATAGTATCAAAAAATATTCACAATTATCTGAAAGGCTATTAAAATTCTCCTCCCTTTTCAAACTACATATCTTTATGAGGCCAGATTTTCTGCACAGATTGCAAACAAAACAACATATCGTAACAGAGGGAATGCAGAAGCAGATAGAGGATCCATCTCTCTTCTGAGCCAGGCCTGAAAGAGATTTGCAGAAATGTAAAACAATGCCACGCTTCTCATCAAATTTGCTTTTGTTTTCAGAAATATAATAAATAAAATTATTTAAATAAAAATGTTATTTATGTTAACTAATGGGCTTATTTTTATTTTTAAGTAGATGAATGAATATTTCAAAGATTTCTTAGTTTTATTTTCTTTCTTTCTTTTTTGAGACAGAGTCTTAACTTCATCACCCTTGGTAGAATGCCATAGCGTCATAGCTCATAGCAACCTCAAACTCTTGGGTTCAAGTGATCTTTTTCCCTCTCCCTTCTAAGTAGTTGCGACTATAGGTGCCCCACCCCCCGGCTCTTTTTAGAGACGGAGTCTCACTCTGGCTTGGGCTAGTCTTGAAATCCTGAGCTTAAGCAATCCACTGCCTTGGACTCCCAGAGTGCTAGGATTACAGAGGTGAGCCACCACTCCTGGCTCTTAAGTTTTAATTTCAATTACATTAAATGTTGATGAAACAACCCATAGAAACAAAAGTGGTTCTACAACTTACTATTTCTGTGTCCTTGTGTAAGTTAGTCTATGAGATTCTTTTTTCTTTTTTACTGTAAGCTTCAGGAGAATAGTGTCTGTATTTGCCTGTTTTCTGCGTCATGCCTAATTCTGCATGTATAGCAGTAAGATACACAAAATCTCTGTTCTCACGGGTCTATTTTATTCTATTCTTTTAAGACAGAACTCTTTCTCAACTCTGTCACCCTGGACAGGGTGCTATAGTGTCATCATAGCACACAGCAACCTCCTTTTGGCTCAAGAGATCCTCCCACTAGCTGTCCCCCCATGATGCCTGGCTCACTTTTATATTTTTAGTATAGACAGGGTCTCACTCTTGCTCAGACTGGTCTTGAACTTGTGAGCTCAAGCAATCCACTTGCCTTAGCCTGTCAGAGGATTACGATTATAGGCGGAACCACTGCTCCTGGCCTCTCAGGGGTTTACATGTCAAAAGGAGCTTTCACGTTTCTTGAGATTTGGGTTAAACTTGACTCAGACACTCAGTTTCTTAGCTTGTGGAAGTGAAAAGCCCACTCAAGAGTTCTAAAAGTTCCTGGAATGATGATGTTTCTTATGATCTCATCTGCTTTCTAGACTCATGTTCCTAAAATGTTTTGCCTTTTTATTTACCTTGCTGGGCATATGGTAAACAAAAAGACAATACATATAGGAAAATTCAGTGTTGCTTTTTTTTTGGAGACAGAGTCTCACTCTGTCACCCTGGGTAGACTGCAGAGGTATTACCACAGCTTGCTGCAACCTCAAACTCCTAGGCCCTAGACATCCTCATGTCTCAGGCTCTTATATAGTTGGGACCTCATGCCTGCTCCCCGACTTCTGGCTAGTTTCTCTATTTTTTGTAGAGACAGGGGTCTCACTTATACTTAGACTATTCTTGAACTCTTTTTTATTTTTATTTTTTGAGACAGAGCCTCAAGCTATCCCCCTGGGTAGAGTGCTGTGGCATCACAGCTCACAGCAACCTCCAACTCCTGGGCTCAAGCGAGTCTCCTGCCTCAGCCTCCCAAGTAGCTGGGACCACAGGCACCCGCCACAA
>CAUYQV010034352.1:0-15181 GCA_963574575.1 Galagoides demidoff | reverse complement strand
GGCGGCGTGCAGGGGGGACCCGGTGGGAGGGGTCCAGGGGGGTACATGTGGGTGGGGTGCAGGTGGGCGGGAGTGCAGGTGGGTACATGTGGGGGGTGCAGGTGGGTACATGTGGGAGGGAGTGCAGGTGGGTACTTGTGGGAGGGGTGCAGGTGGGTACAAGTGAGAGGGGTGTAGGTGGGTAAAGGTGGGAGGGAGTGCAGGTGGGTACTTGAGGGAGGGGTGCAGGTGGATACATGTGGGAGGGGTGCAGGTGGGAGGGAGTGCAGGTGGGTATATGTGGGAGGGGTGCAGGTGTGTATAGGTAGGAGGGGTGCAGGTGGGTACATGTGGGAGGGGTGCAGGTGGGTACAAGTGAGAGGGGTGTAGGTGGGTAAAGGTGGGTACATGTGGGAGGGGTGTAGGTGGGATGGAGTGCAGGTGGGTACGTGTGGGAGGGGTGCAGGTGGATTTGCCCACTCGCTGTGTAAGGTTTACAATGGCAGCTTCTAAGTGAAGTTAGTTGGGGGCTTTCTTTGTGGCCCTCTGCCCCCCAACTAAAATAAAGCATTGCAGCCATCAGAAGACAGATTGATAAAGTGGATTGTGGAGAGGAAGGAGGGTCAATGTTCTTCCTCTATATTTAGGTCTTTGCTCTAACTCCACCCTCTCAGGCCTCTCTCCATGTGGTATCTGAAGGAGCACACCCACTTTAAGAACAGCTCACATAAAACTTAGAACATTGCCTGGCACAAAGTCAGTACCCAGCATCTAGTCCTGTGCTAGCTGTGAGCTACGGCTATGACTGACATTTCTTCTTAACGTTATCACCACCTGGCATTCTTATTTTGTAGTCTATGGTGGATGGGTTTATTATCATCTGTCTCTCAAAGGAGAATGCGGATTCACGAGGCCAGGGCACTTGGCTCTTTTGTATTATGAGTAACTGGAACAGCTCTGTTATACAGTTGGTGCTTAATAAAAATGTACTAAGTACATGAAGGCAAACAGGCAGTTCCTGTAGCAAAATTCTTCTCTTTATAATAAAAAGAGGGTCTTTGAGTTCCCAGCATTGCCAATAATGCAGAGAACTTTGGGGTCCTGATCACCCAAAATCGGGATTTTCAGGAACAGAACCACCTGGGCGAACACCACTGTTGCAAATGAAACTGCGGTCTACACGCTGCACCGTCCCAGATGGGCTCCCATCAAATAAGCAGTCGCGGCTTGGAGCGTATTGAGGCTGCGGCATTTCTGCCCGGGATGAAGCGGTTCTCCTTCCATTCCTCCCCCAGTTACGCATCAATCACCTTAGGAAAAGAAGGAAGACAAAGGAGGGAAGATCACCTGACGCGCTTTCACAGTGAAACGCGTCTTTTATTGCCGCAATGATTCCTCAAATGTCAGCAGGAGATGTGGAATTAGAAATAATTAAAGCACATAAATAAACGCAGAGCTGTGACTGTGTGGCCCCCGGCACATCGCACAGACGCCAGCTGTCAGCTGGTGGTGGTGAGGGGGGTTCCTGCAGAGGCAGAGACTGGCCTTCCCTCAGCCCCCTCTGACCCCAGGATTCCACCCACCTGCAGTGTCTACCTTGACCGTGATGCGGTGTGACGGCTGCCTCTCTCTGTGTGACAGAAGAGGCGGATGCCCAGGATTCTACAGAGGGACCCCCAAGCTTCAGCTGCGGCTCAAACAGGGCTAGGAGGCTTAAAAAAAATAAAGTGTTAAATGGCACCTTTATTAAAGTACATTATAGAGGACATTGCAAATAAACAGTAGGGACAGTGTCAGTGTATTAGACAAATAATACATGAAAGCAAGGGCGGTGTATGTATTCTTTTTTAACAATCGAAAGAAATAATGAATTAGAGTATCTGAACCATTAGGTTCTGTCATCTCTGACCATCATGGCCCTGGAGGAGTGTGTCTGTGCGTGTGTATGAGACATAGCCTAGGACACTGTTTGTGTGAGTCCTTCATAAATAAACTTAACCAAGAAAGTAGTCTTAGAATTTTTTATCAATGGATGCATTCTGTGATTGGATCATGAACCTTCTCCCCTCCCATATCAGAGTCACTTATTTTAAGTGGAAATTTCTACTCGTTTAGAACTGTTTTTGCCTGGGCCTGTGGTCTGAATGTTTGTGTCCCCTCCACCCCAAAATTCATGTGTTGAAATCCCAGCCTCTGGGGATGGTGTTAGGAGGTAGGATATTGGGGAGTTGATTAGATTGGGAGGGTAATACTGCAATAAAAGGTCAAGCCTATAGTCCTGGCAACTTTAGAGGCTGAGGTGGGAGGGCTTAAGGCCAGGAGTCTGAGGCCAGCCTGAGCAAGAGTGAGACTCCACCTCTACCCAAAATAGAAAAATTAAACAGGTATAGTGGTGGCTCACACCTGCAGTCCCAGCCACTAAGGAGGCTGAGGCAGGGGGATTGCTTTAGATCAGAGTTCCAGGCTACAATGAGCTGTGGTCATACCACTGTACTCCAGCCTGGGTGATAGAGCAAAATCCTATCTCTTTAAAAAACAACAACAAAAAAATGCCTCGAGGGAGACCTCTTCCCCCTTCCACCATGTGTGGACACAACTCGAAGGTTCCGTCTATGAATCGGGAAGTAGTCCTCGCCAGACACAGACTCTGCTAGCCGTGACCTTGGACCGCCAGCCTCCAGAGCTGTGATGAATTTCTAGAGCAGCCCAAACTGATGCTGTCCTTGAGATGACTCCGCCCCCCTTCCCCTGGTGTGGGGTTTTGGGCCGAAAGTGAAGCCGCTCATTGGCTGAGGTGGTCATCTGGTTCTTTCTTGGAGAGACCCTGTGTGTTGGCGAGTGGTTCCGGGGTGGGTTTCTGGATGGTGCCTTTGGAAGAGCAGCTGGCTGCCCCTCCGTGGATTCATTTGTTTGCTCCTTAGTGGAACACAAGGTCTGTAAGAGCTGGGACTTTGTCTTGTTCACTAAACACCCACAAAGCTGACAGTCGATAAATATTTGTTAAGTAAACATGCGGATCAAATGCACAACTTTGCCTGATTAATGCAAAGTAGTGGAATTAATTCATTAAGACAAAGCAGAAGAGTGGCATGGCTGTTTTTAGGCCATCTGGACTTGAAGGCTCCAAATATGTGCACGTTCTCCGCGGCTCTCCTGCTCTGTGCCTTTGAGATGCTTTTGTTTGCTCCTGTTTGGATGTCCTGGGAAACACGGAGGGGGTGAGTTCCTGAACACAGTGACCGGGGTCCCGGTACTGAGGCTGCTGTCCTTGTGAGCCTGCTGCGTGGGCTTCTCTGGATACATCAGGAGCTAAGTCCATTGTGCAGTTTGCCTGGTGGTGACGACTGTTGTGAGGTTTTGGTTGTGGGTCTCCATCTTTCTTGGTACATATTTTTCCAGGATCAGCACTGACTCCTCAGGTCTTATTTTTTGTAACCCCTGAAGTCCTATGCCCAGAACGCTTATTGTCTTCCTGATGACCCAGGTTGGCCAGGGATCAGCTTAGGCCTGATACCCTTGGTGGAGGGAGATTGGTGAGTCGCCCGGGCACCTGTGAGCAGAAGGTCTGGGCAGTGGACTCCACAGACATGCTGGAGTGACGCTACTGTTTCTTGTTGCAGGGTGCGGCCGAAGACCCCCAGACAGCGCTGGCCCTGAACTTTGACTCTACGTTGCTGAAGAAGAAGTCCGATCCCGAGGGTCCCACGCTTCTCCTCCCTGAGAGTGAACTTTCCATCCGGATAGGTAGAGCTGGGCTTCTTTCAGGCAAGCTCTCTGAGCTGGGTTTGGTGGCGTAGACTTGGTCTGGTGGTGGGATGAGTAACCAGGGAATGCCAGGCGGTCTGTCCCATCCCTCCCAACTACTCACCCTTCTGTCGTGTAGAACTAAGCTGGCATCAGGCCCTGCCACCTGGTCTTATTTCTATCCCCATGTGACCTGCTCAGTCTATAGGAACCTTCTGACCATCTTTTCCACTTGGAGAAGTGGACGCGAGGGTCACTCTGCTGGGGCTGGAGCCGATTTGAGGTGGAGAGTGTCAGCATGGGCACCTCCGTGTTCCCTTTCCTCATGGACCCAGATGCTCCTTCTCATATATGCGGCTTCCACCTTTTTGATGTTTCTGTCATTGACTAATTTTTGGAGCCAGAAAACCTGAAGACTCTGAGAGCCTTTTCTCTTGAGTTAGAGGGACTATGTCCCTGGGGAGGAACCAGATAATTTCTGAATGGTGTGGAGGAGAGGGCCCTTGTTTTCCAGCCTCAGGGTCAGACTTTCCCCTCCTTGCCCTGACATTGTTCAGGGCTCTGGATGAATTTAAGGGCCATCTGGCCTGAGGAGAGCGGGATGCCTTTCTCTTTTCCTGTGAATTTATGTACGACGTCCCCCCATCTAATCCTGCAGCCAAGACTGCTGGGAACAGGTGTCTCTTGGCCGTCTCTTCAAAGAATGGAGGAAGCATAACTTGGTGGCTGGTCGCTGCCTTCCCAGGAGTGGTTTAGGGGAGAAAGGCCCTTTCACATTTCCATGCTGGCATTTTAATTTAATCTTTCTTCCCTCTCTAGGCCAAGATGCCCTCTAGCCCTCAGGGTGAGCAAATGTAAAAAAGTTACAGCCCCAGTTCTCTGGTGTCTGCCTTCAGATTATGTCCTGTGTGAATTATTCATGGGGAACTTGAATGTTTTCTCCACGTGGGTTGATCCTCACTGCCTCCCACCCCTTCCCGTGGGTTAGAGCCAGGACATACAATTGCATCTGACACCTGCTTAGGTCACAGAGGGTTAGAAAGATAAATCTGCCTCTGCTCCCCCTCACCCGCAGCATTTATCCTCAGATCCGGACGGCTTAGGTGTTGACTTCTGTTCCCTGCCTATTGGTGTGTCACTGGGGACTGTCTTAGTGGTGAGAGTGCGCGGCTGGATTCAAGTGAAATTTGTCACTTCACACAGGAACGCAGAAACACAGGCCTTTCTTTGATTCTCACCAGCGCGATGGTGCCGGGGCTCCTGTGGACCTCTTTGAAGACTTTATGATCCTGATTCTGAGCCTTTGCTAAATTAAAAAAGTTGACCAGACTGTCTTCCATCTCATTTTTTATCTTCGAGGCTATACAGGAAGGGAGCGTCAATGTTAATCAAAAGGTGGCAAATTCTCCCAGGGGCCTTTTTCACTGGGGCCACAGCAAGGCAGGGCGTGGGGAGTGGGCTTCACAGGAGAGCACCTGGGACCACTGGATCTTTGTGGACAATCCAGGGGTAAATGGTAGAGGGGGTAGCAAGGAGGGGGACACAGTCCTGTCCTCCTGCTCAGAGACACCAGGCACAGCCTGTTACCAGGTTATCAAGCAACCCTTCGAACTATTGTTGGCTGTTCAAACACAAACGCTTAAGGGGAGCACAAAGGTGGTCTCCCAGCCATCTCTTGAAAGGTCGCTGCTCTTCTCACCTGGACACACCTGTGGGTGTCAGGCAGCTCAGGGCTCTAAAACCGATAATGGCTATTTGGCGACTGGCCTGGTGCAGATGGAGACCGAATATGCATTGTTTATGCCATCTGGATTTGCCCTCGAGCCTGCTGTAAATGGAGCAAGGAGATTGGTTTAATGGGTATTTAGTGACTAACATCAGCGTTTAAAAAAATATTGGCGCTGCTGCTGTAATGGCCCGTAATTGGTTCAGCAAGAGGAGAGGCCAGAGGAGCTGTGCTGTGGGGGAAGTTCAGCTGCTCTGAGCAGCAGCCGCTGCCGAGCTGGGAAAAGCATTTATGAGATACTTCCCTATTTATGTCTTGGTGTCAAATGTTTTACGACATCAACTATTCTCAACGCTGGAGATGTTTTGAGGCTTAAGTAGGCCAGAAATTCTTCTAAAACTACTTGTTTTTCTTCCTGTCTCTCTCCTCATCCATCATCCGTCTATCCATCATCCATCCATCCATCCATCTTTGCCTAGTTTTCTTTTAATTAAAAATATAATATGGATTACAAAGATAGAGGAATTTTTCTTCCAGCTTCAAATCCCTTACGGTCTAGTCCGCCGACTCAGACACGAACGCCGTTTCTAGCTCCTTACGTATCCCTTAGAAATGCCCTATTTATCCCTTCACACCTGACCCATTGTTCTGTACCACCGTGGGCCTCTTCACTACTCCACTTGGCATTCGTTTCCTGGGGTGCTCACAGACCCATCCCATCATTGTTATTGGCCATGACGTTACCTAATTAGGTATTTCCCCTCTTCATGCCCTGTAGATTAATTATGGTGTTTTGCTATTATAAAGAATGTTGCAGACAGCCTTTGAATGACTGCCTAGGTTAAAAATCAGGGACTTTTTCTTTCTTTTTTCTGGCTGGGTTTGAACCCACCACCTCTGGCATATGGGGCCGGTGGCACCCTATTCCTTTGAGCCACAGGCACCGCCCTTTTTCTTTCTTTTTTTCTTTATAAAAAGGAAAATAAACAGGGAAAGTGCTATGTGGGTATTAAACATTCAGGCCAAATATACCACTCTTCAGAAGCAAGAGAGTCAATCAAGTGTGTCCACCTGACAGTGGTCCCATGAGAAAGGACAGTAACCCTGTCATGTTGCCTGGACGAGCCCTGACCAGGAGGGTATTTCCTCTGTGGACAGTTACACCATTGAGTAAATTGCAGAAGTTAGGCCAGGGGTTCTTTATATCTGAGGTCCATCCATGGGTGCCGCAGAGCTCAGGAACTCCTTAAAATTTTATTCAAAGCATTATGACTTTCTTCACGTTCCCGATGGCTCCGTGACCCTAGTGTTGTTCTGTATCGGGGACTTTTTAGCCTCCGCATCCCCTATTTAATTATCAAGTCAAACTTAATAAATGAAAAAATCCCCACCAGCACCCCCTTTAGGCTGAGGTGAGTGCAGTAAGAAGCAAATCCATCCATCTTTTACTAATCGTTAACTGCCCCATTGAAGTGTGTGGTCTGTCCAGGGTAGGAAAGCGGAACTCTTCAGGAGTGAACTTCATCATTAATTATTGGTGCATTTCATTGATGTGTTAGCACAGCGAGGGGGGAATTGTCCATTACTGTGTGCATCTGTAGAAGGCACAGGCGGGGGCATTATTTTCTGATAGAGAAGGGGGTGGATTTCTGTGAGGAAGTTATTTAGTTATGAGGTGGCACCTGTACATTTTCTGTAAATCTTTCTAAAGCTTGCCCGGGGGTCGGAGGGGAAGCGAATGGGTACTTAAGTCAGGAAAGCATAAACTGTATGCCACTCCAGTTAGAAACAGATTTTCTCTTAATGCCCTGTTTTCTGTTAAAGGAGAGTTCAGTTGGCAATAATACTCCTCCCTAGATAGCCTTGCAGATTGGTTGCCGTTATTGAAGCCGCATTTTGCAAAATGAAACCAAGGCAGAGCTGGTGTTGAGTGAGTTTTAGAGCACAGAACTGCAATCTCTGACCCATTAGCCACGTGTATTTCTTTGTTTTCTATTCTAAAATCTTAAGTTCCTTCTTGGTACTGCTACTGATTTGCTGGGTAGCACTTCCCTGTGGAGATGGTCTTGGGGGAGATTGTTTTTATTTTTTTTCTTTCTAAGAGACAGCCTCACTCTGTTAGCTCACTGCAGCTTTCAATTCAAGCTCAAGCTATCCTCACCGTGTTTCCCTGAAAATAAGACCTACCCCCCAAATAAGCCCTAGCAGGATTTCTATGCATTTGTTAAATATAAGCCCTACCCTGCTAATAAGACCTAGTGATGGGCGTGGCTATGTGTCATGTGTTACAGTGTGGAGAATAAAACATCCCCTGAAAGTAAGTCCTGGTGTGTCTTCTTAAGAAAAAATAAATATAAGACAGTGTCTTATTTTGGGGGAAACACGATCACCTCAGCTCCCAAGTAAGTGGGACCGCAGACACGCACCTTCATGCCTAGCTAATTAAAAGAAAAAGAAGAGATGGGGGGGTCTTACTATGTTGCCCAGGCTCATCTCAAACTCTTGGCTTTAAGTAGTCCTCCCACCTTGGCCTCCCAAAGTGCTAGGATTACGGGCCTGAGCCACTGCACTCAGCCCATTTTCCTTTCTAACTCAAGGTTCCCAAGGGCTGACTCCTGATCAGCATCACTAGGGGCTTGTCCCATTCAGAACCACAATGGAGTTCATGTGTTCTGTGATCCCCTCCTCCACCCTGAGGCCCTCTTTCTTCTCCAGGTATCAGTCACACACTGTCCTGTTTTGATCTCGTACTTGAAATCATCCCTTTCTCCCATTTTCCCTGTTAAAATCCTCCCTTAAGTGCCTGAGGGGACAGATCTAATGAACTGATGACAGTGAGGTCTGACGACTGACTTCACGTTTTCTACTGCTCAGGTGCTTGTGTTTTAACTGGGAACAGTTTCTCTAGTTGTACCATGAACCCAGTGGATTTTCACACTGGCTGGCTTTGGAGGATTATATTTTTAGACCCGTGTGTGGGGCTTAGGGAGGGTGGCCAGGCTGTGTGGGATGAAATCTCTCCTTGGGAGCAGCTGGTTCTCTGTGAAAGATCAGCCACATGCATTCAACTCCCAACTCTGAGACTTCTTGGCACTGAAATTCCTTGGAATCGCCTAAGGCTCTGGAAGCAAAGAGGAGTATTTAAACAGCTTCGGAGTTCTTATGATCATCACTGCTTTCTTCTTCTGTATCTTCTTACTTTCCGTGTCTTCCAGAAGGAGATGCTCCATTTATCACCGATATTTCCAGCCAAACTTTGGACCTTAAATGCGATGGAATTGGATGTAGCTCCTAGGAGGAATTCTGAATTTCCTTATAACTAGGTCTCCAAAATAGTGCATTTAGGAAAATCTCTGAGATGCTATTAATTTTGACTTTTTATCGGTAAGAGCTCTACAAATAAAAGAATAATTTCACAGTAATTCTTGTAGATTCAATATCTTGGAGAGTGGTTTTGCAATTAGACTTTTCTTTGTATCTGCTCTTCTTTTTTTTTAAAGGGGAGATTTTAACATCTCTTCTGGCCTAAGAGTAGTTGCCTAGGAACTGAAAGATAGGCTGGCCCTGGCTTTACTATCTTCTTTCTGGGCTTGGACTTGAAACCTGGGATTCTTCATTAAAAGGGTGGGAAGGAAGCAAAGTGGCTAAAAAATATTTCGCAGAAGAGTGGAGGGCAAAGGGCTCAATAATAATAATTTCCAAGAGCTCTTTAACATCATGGATGTTAAAATTAGGAACTAGTACAGAAATACCCTCCCGGACAAGCTGTGTGCAGGCAGGTGAGAGGGTCAGTGTCCTGGCTCGTGGGACTACTGTCGCTGCTGTGAGGTGGACACGCTTTGTAGACCCATTTGCTTCTGAGGGATGTTCTGTTTGGCCTGACAAATGTTTAGTAGCCACATAGCACTTTCCCTGTTTATTTTCCTTTCTGTAAAAACAAAAAAATTAGTCCTGACTTCTAAGCTAGGTGGTCATCTCAGAGTGAGTTTTCTCTTGGGCCTCGAGGCCATTTGGCACTTACTTTAGTTTGCTGGGACTGTCGTGACACAGTACCAGGAGCTGGGTGGTCTAGGCAGCAGAGATTTATTTCTTCACAGTTGTGGAGGTGAGAAGTGTGAGGTGCAGGTGTCAGCCGGGTCAGCTGGTTTCCTCTGAGGCCTCTTGGCTGGTGAATGGCTGTCCTCTCCCGGTGACCTCACTCTGCCTGTCAGAGTCCTACTCTCCTTTTCCTGTAAGGACACCTGTCATATTGAATTAGAGCCCACTCTGGGGACTTCATTTTGACCTAATTACCACTTATTCAAGCTCCCATCTCCACACCCAGTGGCCTTCTTAGGTGCTGAGAACCAAGACGCCACCATGTGAATTTGGAGGGAGGGAACATGATTCCGCCTGTAACAGCCCTGGCCAGTTCTCTGAGAAGCTGCCTTCCCACGGGTGGTCATCAACCTGGAGGAACAGCAGCTGGAGAGAGAACGTGGGTCTCTGTGTTTCTGTCCTCCAGATTCTCTGACTGTATTTGTGCCTCCTTGTGTTAGACTCCTGCCTAGATGGACTGGGACTGCTGAGTACACGGGATGCGAAAGAGCTGAGTGAAGTTGAAAGTTCCTTGGAGAAAGCAGTGAGGAAGAAAGATGATTTCAGTCTGCCCTTCCTGAGACTGCTGGCAGGCAGACAGTCTGTGGTGGGGAGTTCGTGGGGCTGGTACAGTGCTCTCCACTGTCACCTGAACTGAGTGGCATGGGTAACATTTGGGGAGGTCACCAGGGACACACATTCCAACATGCAGAAGTACTCTCCTCACCACAGTAGTCCTGGGGCTGTCAGAACAGAGTCCAGGTGGAGCCTCCCAAATCTGAAAATTTTCAAAATCCAAAACTTTTTGAGGCCAACATGATGTTCCACGGCAACGTTCATCAGAGCATTGTGGCTCCCAGACGTTTGGATTTCGGATGCTCAACTGGTCACCATATGCAAATGTTCTGAAATCTGAAATGCTTCTGGTCCTTAGCATGTCAGATAAGGGACACCCAACCTGTACTACAAAATGGGTGGCTTAAAACGATAGAAATTTATTTACCTGGTTCGGGGGGCCAAAAGTCTGAAATCATGGTGGGTAGGGCCATGCTCTCTCTGGAGACTCTAGGAGAGGCCCCTTCCTTGCCTCTCCTAACTTCCCATGGCTCCCAGCGTCTCTCGGCTTGTAGCTGTGTCACTCCCATCTCTCCCCCCGTGGTGACACGTCCTCCCTCCCTGGGTGTCCATGTCCAGAATTCCCTCTTCTTTGGATTTTTAGGGCCTCCTAATCCAGTATGTCTGCTTCTCAACTAATTATGTCCACAAAGACCCAATTTCCAAGTCAGGTTCCGTTGTGAGGTTCTGGGTAGGCGTGTGTTTGAGGGGAACAGTGCTCAGCACAGTACACTGGCCAGCCCCACACTCTGACCTTTCCAGCTTGGTTCGTCTGGACGGGAATGCTTATCTTGTACAAGGGAGGGAGGTGGAGACAATGAGGAGGCCAGAGGACGCTAATCTTGGCGGTGATAAAAGCTATTTAATTCATCTGGAGCCTTCTGAGCAGCTGCAGGGTGCTTCATTTGAAATATTCATTAAGTGTCTGCCGAGGAGTGAGGGATACTGTCTCCTTATGCAAAATTTAACATTTGCTTGGTTAGCAGGTTCTATCAGATTTATAAGCGTTCTGACACATTCATTTCAGCTCCCAAGTCTATTAAACTGGGAAATGTGTTTTTAATGTGCTTTTGGGAAACAGAACAGATGAGGAGCTTGGGTAGCACCGGCATCCGTTAGGATGTTCCTGCCAGGCTTTTATCACCCGAAGATTTAGGAGGCTGTGCCCAAAGCCAGGCGGCCTGGGCCCTTTCATGGGATTTTGCTTGGCTTGTCAAATGTTATTTTTTTTGCAGAAGCTCCTTAAGCTGGGGAGGTTCATGGTTTCACTCTGGTTTCGAGTATTTGGGAACTTTAGGTAATACTTTTTACTTATTTGCTCCCATCTCATCCCCTCCCCCTTTTGCTGGTTATTGAAAGCATTAGTCTGCACCTGGTGGCTGTAATTCCAGCCCTTTGGGAGGCCAAGACTAGAGGATCGGCTGAGACCAAGATCACTTGAGGCTGGGCAACATAGCAAGATCCTGTCTGTAAAAAAATAATAAAAAGTTAGCCAGGTGTGGTGACATGCATCTGTAAGTTCTGGGTGAGCCTAGGAGTTTGAGATTGCGGTGAGCTATGATGATGCCACTGCACTCTAGTCTGGGCAACAATGTGAAACCCTGTCTCAGAAAATAAAAAAGTGTCTAGTAAGACATGGCAGCTAGTTTTGAGTCTATGAAACTAAGAGGAAATTGATGCCACTTACTGGGATAGGCAGCCTTCAGAAGAAAGGGTTAGGGGGTTTGAGCCTATGTAAAGCATAGCAACCACCTGTGGTGTGTGGCCCACACCACTGCCTTCCAGGAAGGGAGTCTATGACATGCTCCACTCCACCCGCTTGCTTTGCCAGCCAGCACCCCCCGTCTGACCCTCTGTCTCCTCTTCGGATTGTGTGTGTTCTAGTATTCCCTTCTTTCTTCTGTCTGGTGTATTTCCTCCCCTGGGATAAGAGAAAGAAAATAGCTCAGTGTATCTGAAAACTAAATCAATTGTCTCAAGGAGACATGACTTTAAGGGTCACAACCTCCTGGAGCTGGATGTTCAGGGACTTGACAGCAACTCCTTTTAGGGTCTCTGAGATGGAGCTCCCCTTCTGGACCCCAGATTCACCACAACTTCACCGTGGGCTGGTCGGGCAGGCGGAGACATTTCTGGAGAACGGCAGCAGAAGGAAGTACCCAGGACGGCCCCTTCTGACTCAGACGTAGGGACCCAGGAATCTCTGCTGTCTCGCCTGGTGGTTTCCCAGCACGACTCTTCAGTGGGCCCCAGTGAAGTTTGCTTAATCTTAGTAGAGACGGATTGTGTTCCTTCCAGTAGGGTCCTCCCTGTTGTATACATGATGCGAGGAGTCATGTGCACTTAGGCAAATAAATCCCATCTCTCCTAGGGAAACAGACCTGGGCCATTTTGTAGTTCAACATGATCTCAATAAACCCCTAACAATCACATAAGTGGGTCCTGAATATCTCCTCGGTGCCCCCAACACAGAGTCAGACTCAGAGTCCACTGAGCTACCAGCTCTCCCGGTTTCTGGTTGGGTCCCCACTTACCAACACCACCCACAGCACTGTGCTGGCCTCAGTGGTCTGCCCTTCTAATTTTCCTCCAGCCCAAACATGAACTTGGACCTGGCTGCCTTAGAACCCTTCTGAGACGAGCCGGCCAGTGAGATTTTATTCAAGGCTTCGGGACAAACAGGATAACAGAGAAAAAATTTCAGTTGGCCAAAGGCAAAGACAGCCTGGGGGACACACCGGCCCTTGTCAACCTCTGTTTGATGGGGAGTGTCCGGCTGCAGGGCTGGGCCTTACTTAGTCCCCTGTTTTTGGATCTGCCTAGATCCTGCCCAGAGGTGGAACTCAAGGTTTAGGGTTTTCCAGGTTTTCAGACCTGCCTCCCCCCAAAGAGGCCATCTCCACCACCTAGGCCTTCCAAATGCTGTTCCTATCCTGGGGTAATCGTTAAGGGGATTTCTCCTTTTTTTAGACAAGACCCCATCTGGACCGATAACCTGTAGCTATGCCCTGTGGCAGTGAATTTTACCCTCTGTGCCAAGGCACACTGGTGTGCTCTGAGGGGATCTTAGGTATGCTGTGAAAAGTTTTAGAGATCATTAATTAAATTAATTTCAAAAGAAATTCAAAGCACAGTAAGTATATTCCTTTTTTAACTCTTTTTTCCTTTGATTAACATAATTTAAGTCTGCTACGGAAGTTTGACTAGAGGTTCAAGTGTGCCCTGAGATTTAAAAAAAATAGTCAAAAAACACTACCCAATGATCTCACCGAAGCAAAGATGTCCGTATTCATTAGTTTAGCCTTAGTGTAATAACATTGGGGTCATCTCTGAAAAGGTACAACTTGGTCTCAAAAACCCTACAAAATCACACAAATTGTAGGATCCCGAGCTTTGTGGCTATTTCAAAAATATTTGTGTAGAGGTGATAAAGAACACGAATAGTTTTAACTTTTTTTATCTTTTTGTTTTTTAAATTTATTTCAGCCTGAATATTTTTTAAAGTTTACTTTTAAATGTATACATAAAACTCACTTTTTGGATGTATTTCCGTGAGTTTTAAAAATTGCACAGACGTGTCATCACCATCACAATCAGGATATGGTTCAGTCCCATCACCCCCCACGTCCCTTTGACCCCTTGGAATGAATCTCTGCTCGTCCCTGTCATTCGGCCCCGGCAGCCTCTGAGCTCTTCTCTGTCCCTGCAGTTCCTCCTCTTTCAGACTGTTGTCTAAGTGGAATTCTACCGCCTGTGGCCTTTGAGGGTAACCTTCACTCAGCACTGAGTTTGAGAGCTCTGCATGTCACAGGTGCCAACAAGTATTTCTTTGTGTGGCTGTCACACAACTCGTTTATTCTTTCACCAGTTAAAGGACATCCATGTGGTTCCCTAGTTTTTTGGCAATTAGCAGTAAAACTGCTATAAATATTTCCGTACAGGTTTTTGTGTGATCCTAAGTTTACATTTCTCCTGGGTACATTCCTAGGAGGGGGAGTGCTGTGTCATGGTGGACAGGCGCGTGTTTGACTTTCCAGGGGGCCTCCAAACTGGCTCCTAGGGCAGGTGTGCCGCGCCCCCATCCCCGGAGAGTTGGGGTTGCTCTGTATCCTCACCAGCCCTCGGCATCATCTGCTTTTTCATTTTGTTTTTTAAATTTTGGCCGTTCTAATGAAGATAGTGGTCTTCATAATGATAATAGGATTTCCCCAATGACTGATGATGTCGCGAATCTTTTCCTGTGCTCACTTTGCCTTCTTTGGCATCAAAATCCTTCCCCCAGTTTTTAATCAGTTCGTTTTCTTTCATTTTTCTCTGAAGCAGAGTTGGGCTGGAGTGCAGCGGCATCATCACAGATCACTGCAGCCTCAAACTCCTGTGCTCAAGTGATCCTCCCACTTCAGCCTCCTGGGCAGCTGAGACTACAGGCACCTGCCACCACGCCATGCTGATTAAAAATAAATATTTCTTAGAGACAGGGTCTCCCTCTGTTGCGCAAACTGATCCCTACCTCCTGGCCTCAAACAGTCCTCCCACCTCTGCCTCCCGAAGTTCTGGGAATACAGGTGTGAGCCGCTGCACCCAGCCTGCTTGTTTACGTGCTGTAGAGTTTTGAGAGTTCTTCATCTGTATTCTGGATACAGTCCTTTGTCAGACATATGATTTGCGTTTATTTTCTCCCAGCCTGTGACTTGCCTTTTCATTCTTTTATTTCAACTTCCCACTTGGTACCAGTCATTTTTTTAACAGTGCCTTTGCAGACCTAAAGTTTTTAATTTCAGTGAAATCCCATTGGTTTTTTTATTAAATCATTGCTGTGTATATTAATGCAGTCATGTGCCGGTTTTATATACCATTTGAAATATTTTCATCAAACTGGTTAACATAGCCTTCATGGCATTTTCTTAGTTATTGTGTTAAGACATCTATATTCTCCATTTAGTAAGTGGATGGGTGGAGGGAGAATAGTTGGTGGGACCACACCTACGGTGCATCTTACAAGGGTACATGTGAAGCTTACTAGGTGTAGAATATAAATGT
>CAUYQV010034351.1:0-12373 GCA_963574575.1 Galagoides demidoff | reverse complement strand
ATGGCCGGGCGTTGTGGCGGGCGCCTGTGGTCCCAGCTACTTGGGAGGCAGAGGCAGGAGACTCGCTTGGCCCAGGAGGTGGAGGTTGCTATGAGCTGTGATGCCATGGCACTCTACCCAGGGGGATAGCTTGAGGCTCCGTCTCAAAAAAAAAAAAAAAAAGTTTTAAGTGTTCAATATTGGTATATTCCTGCTGACTATAGCTACAATGTTATAGAACAGATCTCCGTCACATATACATGCCAAGATTCCCTAAAAAACACTGCCTTTCTTTCTTGACTGTCCTTTCTTTGTCCGATCCTCTTGCTACTCTTTACTGCGATTTTTTTTGTTTCTTTTGTTTTTGAGGCAGTCTTACTCTGTCACCCAGGCTAGAGTGCTGCGGTGTCATAGCTCACAGCAACCTCACACTCTTGGGCTCAAGCGATCCTCCTGCCTCAGCTTCCTGAGTAGCTGCGACTACAGGTGCCTGCCACAACGTCATTTTTCTGTTTTTAGGAGAGACAGGGTCTTCAAGCTAGTCTCAAAAGTACAATTGTTTTAATGTACGAATTAGACTCAAGCATTCCTCACAGTAAAGCATTTACGGATGAAATGCCACACCTGGGATTTGCTTTAAAAGACTCCAGCAAAACAAGACAGCGGGGCATGTAGTAGAAGAAGGAAGGTTAGCAAAGTGGATGGAGTGGGAGAACATTCTCCTTAGCAAAGTATCACAAGAATGGAAAAGCACGTATCCAATGTGCTTAACACTAGTATGAAGCTAAAACATGGACAAATGTATGCTCATACAAGAGAAAAACACAATTAAATTCAAATTTAATTGGGCAGGGTGGAGGGAGAGGGGGAGGCGTGAGGGGGTTGGCGTGCTCTTACCTAATGGGCACAATGTAAGGGTATTGGCACACCTCCTGGGTGAGGGACACAACCGACTACAACAGGAACTTTACCTAACAGACGCAAACAATGTAACCGATCATTTATAACCTCACATTAGTCTGAAAAAAAAAAGACTGGCAAATGCTATGATTGAAATTGGGTGATGGGTACAGAGGGATTCATTATACTATTATCACTAATTTTGTGTGCTTAATGTTTTCGTGATGTTTTATATTAAAATTGTCATGTTTGGCTCGGCGCCTGTAGCTCAAGCAGCTAAGGCGCCAGCCACATACACCAGAGCAGGTGGGTTCCAATCCAGCCCGGGCCTGCCAAACAACAATGACAACTACAACCAAGAAATAGCTGGGAGTTGTGGTGGGTCCCTGTGGTCCCAGCTACTTAGGAGGCTGAGGCAAGAGAATTGCGTAAGCCCAGGAGTTGGAGGTTGCTGTGAGCTGTGATGTCATGGCACTCTACCCAGGGGGACAGCTTGAGGCTCTGACAAATATAAAATAAAATAAGATAAAATAAAAGTTAAAAAAAGTAAACTAAAATAAAATAGTAAAGTAAATTAAAATAATCCTGTTTGGAAGAACTTAGGCAGTTTAACTTGAGTTGGGAGACACTGTCCACCACAAGTCCTTTAGCCTTGGTGAAACACTTGAGGCAGAAACGGACCTGAGTTCTGGTTCTGAAATTAAGGTGGCACTTTCACTGAAGGACAGCAAAAGGATTGTGATCATCCCTAAGACACTGTCAAACAGAGAATAATGGGAATTCCCTACCCTGTGTTAGACACCACTGCAGTAGGTCAAAAACCTTATCTGGACCCCTCTGAACTTCCTTCCTAAGTCTACTTCAGTGGTTCTCAACCTTCCTAATGCCGCGATGTATTTTCATTGTTACAAAGGGGTAGCGACCCATAGGTTGAGAACTGCTTTGGGCCCCACATGCTCGGCCTCAGTCAGGTTGGCCTCCCTGTGATCCCACAAGTGGCCCCACCTGTTCCTTACATCGAAGGTTGCCAGAATTTCAGATGAGCGACACATAAACTTCAGCATAGGGAGCTCCGCCTGGAATCCCTTTCTTCCTGTTTCTTATCCTGCTATCCTGTGGGGCCTGGGCCCTCCCTTTTTTAGGAAGCCTTCATGCACGGCCCTCAAAGTTCCTTGCTGATACTCAAACTCCAGCCAGTTTCTTCCCACTGAGACAGAGGCGAGCTTGGCGGCAGAGGCCGTATGTCTTGTACTCATGTACTTCCCTTAGCACTTCGAATGATAAGTGGTGCTCCAAGAAACACTTCCTGGTTGAGCAGAAGGGAAGAGACAGGTGGCAGCTCACAGTGGTTAAGAAGCCAGTTTGAGCGTGAACTGTCCATCAGGATGGTAACATCAGGATGGTAACATTTCAGAACTGGGAGGGACCTCAGAGATCATCACAAAATTTCACAGAGAGGACTCTGAGGGGCAAGTGACTAATCACATGTCCACTGACCGACATCTGCCTTATAGGCAGACACTTCCTCCATTCTGTCCAGGGATGCTCTGTTGCAGGATTACACAGCAATATTTGCATGGGCGTCTGGGCGCTTTTTCTTTTGTTGTTGATTGAGAGTGAATTACCAGGGTAGGCGAGTTGGCCCAGGCCTGTACTCCTAACATATTGTTAGGCCAAGGAGGAAGGATTGCTAGAGGCCAGGAGTTCAAGAACAGCTGGACAACATAGTGAGATCCTAATCTCTCCAAAAAAAGTTTAAAAGTTTGCTGGGCGCGATGGAGCATGTCCAGACTCTCAGCTACTCAAGTGAGGTGGGAGGATCATTTGAGCCCAGGACCGTAGCGAGCTATGAGTATATATTGTCACTCCGGCCTGAATAACAGAGTGAGACCATCTCGAAAAAAAAAAAGAGTGAACTATGGTCCATATTACCTCCCCCCTCTTCCCTATGGACTCTCGTTCCATTCCAAGGAATTGCTAACATTGGGCAAGTTCAACTTAGCTCCTCTGTGGACTGAACACATCACTCATCTCCACTGCGCTGTCAGCTGACACATCTGGACACCTGCTATGCCAATGAAGTTTTATTTGTAATCATCTATTTAGAGCAGATGAAAATTTTAAGATTTGGCTGCAAATCATTCTCTCAAAAGTAGTATTTTGCACAAGAAGTTAAGAGTACAGACTTGCAAAGACAAACGGCTTAGATCCAAGCTCCTGTGTTGCCCTTTATGCCAGTGCCCTAATTGCTGGGTAGGTGCTGGCATTATGAAGTTCCAACAGCACCTCCGGTAAACCAGGTGCAGATTTCAGAGACAGAAACTGAGTATGCATCTCACAGCTGAGTGGATGCCACGGTGGTCGGTTTGGATCAAGGTCATTGGGAACAATTATGAGATTTGCAGAGGAATGGACTTCCCATGGCACCCAGAAATAAATGTCAATTTCATAATGTAGCAACTGGTGGGCTTCCAGAGAAGTAAGAAAGGCTTTCGAAGGAAGGTCGAAGCCCTCCCACCACCCTGCATGCTGACCTCGGGGGTGCTTCCTTCTAGTCTGTGGTTAGATCCCCAATGGCAAAAAGAAGAAAGAGCATCCTTTGACATGAGAAGCCTAATCACTCCTGTGGCTCAACCTCTATACCACTGATTATCAATTGGTGTGCTATGAGAGGATCTGAGGTGTGCTGCACCACACAAGTTTTTAAACATCATTAATTAAATTATTTTCCAAAGAAGTTTAAAGCACAGTAAATATGTTCTTTCTTTTTTTTTTGAGATGGAGCCTCAAGCTATCCCCCTGGGGGTAGAGTGCCATGGTATCACAGCTCACAGCAACCTCCAACTCCTGGGCTCAAGCGAGTCTCCTGCCTCTGCCTCCCAAGCAGCTGGGACCACAGGCGCCCGCCACAACGCCTGGCCATTTTTTGGTTGCAGCTGTCATTGTTGTTTGGCGGGCCCGGGCTGGGGATTTGAACCCGCCACCTTAGGTGTACGTGGCTAGCGCCTTAGCCGATTGAGCCACAGGCGCCGAGCCAAATATGTTCTTTTTTAAAACTTTTTTTTTTCTTTTTTTGAGCAACATAATTTAAGCACGCCACGGAAGTTTAACGATAGGTTCAAGCGTGCTGGGAGATCAAAAAGATTGAAAAACACTGCTCTATACTTTTATCACCAAGGAGACCCAGTCTTCTTACCTAAAAAGGTTTGCTATTCACACAGGTAAACAACAACAAGAGGCTGTCCCCATATGTTCATGTGAAGATGCCAAGAAGGATTTTATTGCAGTTTCGTTAGTTGCATTCAAATCATACCATTTAAGGGGTAAAGAGTACAGCACATAAAACCTCCAGCTTAGCTAAACACACAGAATAGAAAGCCAACTTTCACCCATTTCCTCTAAATTCACATTACAAAAAAAAGAAAAAGATGTGTAAAGAATAAACAATGGCATATTTTCTTCTTCCTTAAAGGAAGTTCCCAAACAATGCTATTAATGCTGGGTCATCAGCAGCATCCCTGGTACTGGGACAAAAAGCCAAGCAGCTCATTCTACGTACAAAGATGCTGATCCATAAACAGTGTGAACAACAGGGTCATGTCACCACTTTCAGGTCTCCTGGGAGGGTCCTCATATTCCCTACCCAGAGAGGTACAGAGGTCAATATAGTCACAGCTGAGCAAGGTATGGGCACTCCTAAGAAGAAAGGCACTGTAGTATGAGAGAAGTTTCTAGCATTTGAACCTTTCTGCAATTCACACAACACTTCAGATGAACTAGGTAGTTTCCCAGAAGAAGAAACCTAAGTTCAATTTTGATAGCTTCATCTGCTTCCAAAGTAGACCATTATTTTTCAGGATTGCTTTAAACTCTTAAGCTCCAGATAGGTAAAAAAGGCCAGATGAGGTAGATAACACCTGTAATCCCAGCACTCTGGGAGGCCAAGGCAGGTGGATTGCCTGAGCTCACAGGTTTGGAACCATCCTGAGCCAGAGCGAGACCTCATCTCTAAAAATAGCCAGGTGTTGTGGCAGGCACCTGTAGTGCCAGCTGCTTGGGAGGCTGAGGCAAGAGAATCACTTGTGCCCGAGAGTTGGGGGTTGCTGTGAGCTGTGATGCTATGGCACTCTACCAAGGGTGAGTGAGACTCTGTCTCAAAAAAAAAAAAGTTAAAGAAGTAAAAAATGACCCCCGTCTCTGTGATTTTAGAGTCTAGCCTTTCACCCAATGAGCAGATAGATAATGAAACCCACCAGGCTTTGTTTGCTCCCCTCCCTGTCTTTCAGAGTGGGCCTGGGATGGCTTCAGGAAGACTATGTTGGAAGGTATAGCACATACATTTGCTAACTTTATTTAACATTTTCCTTTTTCAAACTGTATATTCATATCTAACTAGGTGGACTGCACAATTCTAACTATTCTTTTTTCTTCTGCAGAATTATAAACCTTTCATCTGGAGTGTATAAGTATGGAATAAATTGCAAAAAGGCAAATTATTCTATTTACATTAGAAATTCAGCGTTAGTCCTCTTTGTATTATAGAATGATTTTCATAAACCATAAAGCTCTTCTATAAAAAGTTATTTCTGATCTTTTTTGTTTTACCAATTGGCAAAACCTCCATAAAATTTTAATTAGTAGCAAATCATGTAATAGGCTTGTATTTTTAACATGAAGTTAGACTTTAATTATTATTTGAGAGTTTTTCTTTGGTGAAACTTCATACACAAAGACAAGAAAAAGAATAAGAAACAGACCCTTGGCTCAGCGCCTGTGGCTCAAGTGGCTAAGGTGCCAGCCAGATACACCTAAGGTGGTGGGTTCGAATCCAGCCCTGGCCGCCAAAACAACAATGATGACTGCAACCAAAAATAGCTGGGCGTTGTGGCGGGTGCCTGTGGTCCCAGCTACTTGGGAGGCGGAGGCAGGAGACTCGCTTGAGCCCAGGATTTGGAGGTTGCTGTGAGCTGTGATGCCACAGCACTCTACCCAGGGGGACAGCTTGAGGCTCTGTCTCAAAAAAGAAAGAAAGAAAGAAAGAAACAGACCCTTTTTCTCCTTAACTTCATGAATGGCAGATTGACAGTGGGTTAGAATAGAAATAACAGGGCTCTTCAGAAACTTGAGAGTTTTAGATTGAAGTTGTGAGATTTCTTCCCCTAGTGCCCAAAATTTTGGGCTGGAATTGCTGCTGGGAGGCATTCCTCATGTTCTTAGAGTCTCCTTCCATCTTCTGATTGTTAAGCTACTGACAAAGCCTAAGAGCATTCATACCTATAAAATCCTTGAATGAGACCCCTCATTCTCTTTGGTGCCCCCATTTCAAGGTAGTGTGATGTCATCTCTGAAGTTTTTGCTGAAGATAAAGAGATGACAGAAGGCCAGAGCTGGAACATGACCCACAACAAGGCTGTGTTAAAAGAATGTGTGTGATGTATAAGGCAGCGGCTCTTGACCTCTCAGGCATCAGAAATACCTGTGCATTTTTCTGAACCTGGGAGGGCTTGGACCCAACTCCCCACTGCCACAGGTGGAGCTCTAGGTAGGCATCTCTTGCCAAAGCTTTATTAGCCATTCTGACATGTGCCATAGAGAACTATTGGTGGAATACTTCTGCTGGGCGTATTCATGACCTTTTTTGTTGAGTAGTGGAGATGACTGATCAATGGTGCAATTTACAAGATTGGCATTTTAAGAATTCCTTCCTTCGTTTACCCTGTCAGTGAGATTACCCAGCAATAAGCATGAAATGTAATGCCAGCTCCATTCATAAATAAAGTTAAGATTTTTTTTTTTGAGACATGGTCTCACTTTGTTGCTCAGGCTAAATCATAGTTTTGTCATCATAGCTCACTGCAATCTCCAACTCCAAAGCAGTTTGGGCTCAAGTGATTCTCCTGCCCCAGCTTCCCAAGTATCTCGGACTATAGGCACAGGCCACCATGCCCGGCTACTTTGTTTATTTATTGGATAAAGACAGGGTCTCACTACATTGCTAGGGTTGGTCTGAAACTCCTGGGCTCACATGCTCCTTCAGCCTCAGTTTCCCAAATTACTGGAGTACAGATGGGAGTCACTGCAGTGGCTGAAGTCAGAATTTTAAGTGGACTTTTGCTTTTCACATTTTGCTTCTTTTATGTGTCAGAGTCAAGATTCATCTTTTTTTTTGCTAAGTTTTTTTTCTTTTTTTGGTTGATGACTTTCTTACCTATTGCTAGTTTCTTTTTTTTACATTTTGGATTAATATGAGGGTACTGGGGATTAGGTTATATTGTTTGCTTTTGTAAGGCAAAGTCCAAGTTACTGCACTATTTCCACTGAAAATTCTTCTGGTTTTAGTGTATTGCCAATCTCTTGTTTTAAAGACAAATAGATCTGTACAAACTTTTTAAAAAAATAAATAAAATATAATGAAAACATTCACCTAACACTTCTGATAAAAATAAAATAAAATACCCTGATTTGGCTCAGCGCCCCAGGCACAGTAGTTACAGTGCCAGCCACATACACTGAGGGTGGTGGGTTCAAACCCAGCCTGGGCCAGCTAAACAACTGCAACCAAAAAATAGCCGGGCGCTGTGGTGGGTGCCTGTAGTCCCAGCTACTTGGGAGGCTGAGGCAAGAGTATCACTTAAGCCCAAGAGTTGGAAGTTGCTGTGGGCTGTGACACCATGGCACTCTACCAAGGGGGACATGGTGAGACTCTGTCTCAAAAAAAGAAAAAAATACCCTGATTTAAATTTACCGCTGATTTTTACCAAACTTTAAGCTTTAGTTTATGAAACAGGATCACAGTTCTTTTCCCCAATTGCTAATACCAATTGCTTCGAATACCAAAAAAGGGGAAGTCCAAAATACCCGCTGCAGAGCTTCTAGGCCTTGGCTTTTGCCGTATTTCTCTGCAGAGGAGCTAGGATGAGCTCGACGTCGCTGTCCTCACTCTCAGAGCTATACAAATTATGCTTTTCAATGTATTCTTGGACAAGCTCTGGCACCAAGTAGCGGATGCTCTGGCCCCTCCTGAGGGCTCTCCGGATCTTCGTGGACGAGATGTCGTTAGTGATCCACTCGGTCACCAGGTGGATGTTGCTCCTGTGCTTCCACAGCACGTCCGACTCATAGATGAATTTCTGAGCGTCACTTCCAGCCCGAGTAATACAGATGAGTCCGTAGTCTGCGAGGATCTGGGTGATATCCTCACTCTTCCACAGATTGGGAACACCAAAGGACTCCAGTAAATCTGCCCCGCACAGCAACTTTACCTTCGGCACATCTGGGAAGAAGAAGAGAACAGAGCTTCAGGGTCTGCTTCTCTATTAACTTCCTGCACCAAAATGAACGTGTGTGTGTTTTCTGGGAATCAGGGTTTACAGGTTTTATCAGAGTCAGATTTCCAAAAGCGACCCAGGACACCTCCAAAGTTGAAAGACCACCGGAGGAGAAATCAATGAGGGAGGCTTTTACTTTCTTTTTCTTCACAAAACTAACCAGGGGCATTTCCAGGCACCCACACATATGGACTACGAAATAAAAATAAAAGGGGGTTTGTTCAGCTCTAGAATCACTTCACTGCTAGTCTGTGAGTCCTGGTAAAACACACGAACCTTTTGGTTTGGGATCTAAGGATTTCTTTTGGCTAGAATCTTGTCTTGGTTCAGTCCACTTCCTCTTCCGTCCAGGCCTCTCTAGCACGGGTGAGTTCTGTGAGTGGTCACAGTTACTGGCCTCCAGTTTCTCCTGATGGTGTCTATAAAACGACAAAACAAAGAGCACTTTCCTTTCCCACAATGCTCCACTGAAATACTGTTAACAAGAGTTCCAATCACGCACCATGTGCCACACCCTACACTACACTAACCCTTCACCTGTGTTATCGGATTACATCTTCTCAATACATCTTATCAATGATCAATATTTAGATCATAAATCCAGAGTCCCTGGAACACAGGCAGCATTCAATATCAATGTTATTTTTGAGACAGGGTCTTCCTCTGTTGCCCGGGCTAGAGTGCAGTGGCATCATTACAGCTCACTGCAACTTCAAACTCCTGGGCTCAAGAGATCTTCCTGCCTCAGCTCTTGAGTAGCTGGGACCATGAGTGTGTACCAGCATGCTCAGCTAATTTTTCTATTTTTGGTAGAGACGGGGTCTCACCATGTTTCTTAGGCTGGTCTTAACTCCTGGCCTCAAGTGACCTCCCTCAGCCTCCTAGAGTGCTAGGATTATAGGCATGAGCCATAGCACCTGGCAACAGAAGTGATCTTCCTCCCTCAGCCTCCCAAAGTGCTACAATTATAGGCATAAGCTACAGCACCCCATTTGATAACAATTTAACTGAGAATAAGGCCAGGCTTGGTGGCTCAGACCTGTAATCCTAACACTCTCGAACACCAAGGCAGGTGGATTGCTTGAGCTCAGGAGTTTGAGACCAGCCTGAGGAATAGTGAGACTCTGTTTCTACTAAAAATGAAAAACTGAGGGAAGAGGATCACTTGAGCCCAAGAATTTGAGGTTGCTATAAGCTATGTTGCCATAGCACTTTACCCAGGGAGACAAAGTGAAACTCCATATAAAAAAAAAAAATTAAAAAAGTAATGAAGTGAATATTTTGGTTATTACAAAGTAACTATATTGTTACCACCTTTTTTTTTTGAGACAGAGTCTTACTTTGTCACCCTTGGTAAAGTGCTGTGACATCATAGCTCGCAGCAATCTCTAGCTCCTGGGCTTTGGTGATTCTCTTGCCTCAGCTTCCCAAGTAGCTGGGACTACAAGCACCTGCCACAACACCTGGCTATTTTTTTGTTGGAGTGTGGCCTGGGCCAAGTTCAAACCCACCACCCTCGGTATATGGAACTGGTGCCCTACTCACTGAGCCACAGGTGCCACCCTATTGTTGCCACTTTTACATTAGAATTGTTTATTATTCTCATTGAGAGGACACTTACTAATGTGCCCAGACAGCAGAGCCAGGACTCGAACCCCAGCACTCTTGAACACTGAAAAGTGTGGCCTGAACTAGTGATGAAGAACCACACTGCCCAGGGTAAGGTCCTAGAGGGCCAAATGCTTAAAGCTAAAAGTGAAGGGCCACAGGCAGGCAGAATGTGCTGATTTATTCTGGGCTGGCAGCAGGATGCCCACTGCTCTACAATTGTGCAATGCAACCCAATGATATAAGCTACACTTGTGGGATCCACTGGTGGGTCATTTGTGCCCCTACATCCTTTTCTTTCTGAACAACTGAGTTGACTTTGTAATGGACAGTAGGATACTATGTAGCCAAGAGGGTTGGGTAGGGCTGGGACTCAGAAGCCTGATGGGAGAATTTTTTGCCAAAGAAGAATGAAGACTTTTCCCCTGCAAGCCTGAAAGGCAAGTCCTCTTGATAAGTTCATTGTGCTAGACACTGTCTATTGACTCACTACTCAGTCTCACCCTAAACACTCCCCAGACATCCGGGAGGCAGGTTATGGATGTGACCGAGATTCTGCTAATGAAATTCTCTCACGAGAGATCTGGAAGGCAGAGGCCATCTTTGTGCAGCCTGACAATTAATCCATGTAGTTTGAGTGTGGGGGCAGCCTCCACGGTCCACTGTCCAGTCAAAACTCCAGTTTGACAGCAGCAGAATCAGTTTGCTGAACTTCGGCTGCAGCTAAGGAGGGATGAGCTTGAATCACACACCAACTTCCACTACAGCTTTCACCACTTCTGCCTCATCCTACTCTGAACCGTAAATGACACGGCCAGTAACTGGGAGGTCCAGAGATCAGACAGAAAGGCTTTTCACAAAATCCCTTTATTTTACATTCAAGATAACATCAAGAAATAATTAGATGCTACTCTGGTTTCTGAATCCTTAATTGGAATTGTTTCTAAGGTACAAGCACCGAAATTTGTACTCTCCCAGTGCCGTCAGGCCTGTCCACGACCAAGCAGCACCTGATGCTTCTCCTCCTCAAACTACCTGCCTCTCTTTTTTATACCTAGAAGACTAAGGACAGTAACATCCTCCTACAACTCTGCCTATCTCATTTGGGGCACGGTCAGGCTGGGCAGGCCTCTTCTATTTTCTAAGAGGTACTGCATGGCAGCAAGTGTGCAGACACCTCACAGTGTCACACAGACTCATGGCTGAGGAATACCCGTCTCTACTGCTGTGCTCTGTACCCCTGTACCCACAGGAATGGCACGGCCTTATCCTTTCTGACCCAGGAATGGTTTTACAAATCAGCATGACAATACGGAAACATGGCAAAAACAAGAAAGCGCCCACCCATTTCCGCAGAACTGAACAACGCTGGTTTCACTGTAGATACCTTAGCACCTTAACAGTCTCTGTCCAGTCCTTCTGAAGACTTTCCCATGTATCAACTTCCAGCCACTTTGAATTCCTGGTGGCAAGTTCTGCCATGATAACCCGGTGATGAGCAGGGATGAGCTCTTTCTTATTATAGGCATCACCAACAGGAGAAATTATGCCTTTGATCACTCTATATTTTCCTGGATAAAGAGTTAGATTTGACACTAGATTTAATGTACAGGAAATACTATGATCAATATTGTCTTATGATCACAAATTCTTTTCTTTAAAGAGGAATTTTAGGTTTATCAATCAATTGACCTGTTGATTGAAATTGTGGTAAAATGTACATGACACAGAACTTACCATTTTACCCATTTAAGTGTACAGGTCTGTGACATTAACGCATACACACTGTTGTACAGCCATCGCCACCATCCGTCTCTAAACCTTCTCACCTTCCCAACTGGAATTCGGTACCTACTGAACACTAACTCCCTATTCCCCTGCACGCTATACATTTGGATTGATACGGCCAAGTTGCTTTGTTAAAAGCCTTACTTAATTTGTATCATCCACCTCATGTGTATGCAAGAGCCCATTTCTCTCCAACTTCTGATACTTAACACTACCAAGTTTTAAAAGTTTTGTCAATGTGATGGGCAAAATACATATCATTTCTTACTTTATTTAAAATAATTTTTTTAAATATTTCTTTTTCTAAATAATGTAATATTTAAATAAATATTGCCCAGGCTGGACTGCAGTAGTACTATCATAGATCACTGAAATCTCGAACTCCTGGCCTCAAGCAATCCCCCCACTGCGGTCTCCCAAAGTGCTGGGATTACAGACGGGAGCCACTGTGCCCAACCAGTATGTCATTTCTCATTTTAGTCCTCTGATTATTAGGATTTTTAGTGAGTTTTACCATCCATCCACCCATCTACCTATCAGAATCTTATATGATCATTTGTGTAATAAAAAAAAATATATAAACAAAACCCTGGAAGGATACACTTTAAACTGTTAACAATAGTTGCCTAGGCTCGGCGCCTGTGGCTCAATTGGCTAAGGCGCCAGCCACGTACACCTAAGGTGGCGGGTTCGAATCCCCAGCCCGGGCTCGCCAAACAACAATGATGGCTGCAACCAAAAAATGGCCGGGCGTTGTGGCGGGCGCCTGT
>CAUYQV010034342.1:0-22841 GCA_963574575.1 Galagoides demidoff | reverse complement strand
TGTCCCCCGGGTAGAGTGCCCTGGCATTACAGCTCACAGAAACCTCCAACTCCTGGGCTCAAGCGAGTCTCCTGCCTCAGCCTCCCAAGTAGCTGGGACCACAGGCGCCCACCACAACACCCGGCTATTTTTTGGTTGCAGCCATCATTGTTGTTTGGCGGGCCTGGGCTGGGGATTCAAACCCGCTACCTTAGGTGTACGTGGCTGGCGCCTTAGCCGATTGAGCCACAGGCACCAAGCCTACTTCATTTAATATTTAAAGCCATTCTAAGTGGTTAAAACTGGAAAGGATAGACTAAATTCTTATTAATCATTATATTTGAAAGAATACCTAGCATTGTGTGATACACACTGTAGCATTCTCAAGAACTCTGCTACTCTGTCCAACTCTTCACATAGTTTCTCACATAACTGGATGCTAAAGTGTCTGGAGTTCCTCATAGAGAAGTAAGGGTGGATGATTACTGAGCCTCAGTGACATGAGAGTCTTCTCTTGGCATTGCTGGTCCTGCACAATAATCTCATGAAAGTTGCATGATTTAAGTATGTGTGTCAGAAAATCCTGAAGGAAACTATGAAACAGTTGCCTGAGTTATAATTGTAAATAGCAATCTATGAAAAACAAGAATCTGCCAAGTGCTATTAACCAAATCACTATTCTATGAATACTGCTTCTAACGCTTATTCGTTCTGATTTCTATTCTGTATACATCTATCATTTACAGTTATTTATGCAACTGAACTCAGACCCACTCTAATAAGCACAAATTAACCTTGTCACTTGTGCCTAAGTCTCTGAAACTTTCACCCACATAAAACTTTAATATCTAAAAATAAATGTAACACAATCGAGCATGCTCTTATTAAAAGACTTAGTTATTTCAGCACTTAGAAACTATTTCAAGATAATAGATACTTCTTTTGCTAGTATAGCATGAATATACTGAACGCATGGCATTTAGAAAAGAATTAACATCATTTCCGCGGTCAATATCTTTTCCCGTATCATTGGGGATCATGCCTGTTAATCTGCCCTCATGACGGGTGATGTTATTTTGTAAGAGATGTTTCATTACTTTACAACCATCTTCTGCTTTCTCACTTTTAAAGCTCAAATTATGCACATCACAAATGCAGGAGCATAATACACAGCTGTAGAAACAGCTATTCATGACAGTCTACATGGCGGTTGTAAGGCAGTTCCACTACATTTTACTTAAGACCAAGTCTTGCTTTTTATATCCAGGAATCAGATTAATACATCTTTATGATTGATATTTCTTTTAAAACAAATAGTCCTACCATTAAAAAAAGAAAAACCAGGTCATTTCCCAATTTCATATCTAATTTCACTTTGCTGTCTTCTTTTGCATAATTTACAAGAATTCTATTATCCTCTAATGTAACAGAACCTGTAATTGTCCATGTTTGATAAAAACCATTGGATATTAACTATTTTTTGACCAAGGATATTTTCAGTTGCCTTTTATCTTATTACTAATTTATATTTTAATGGAATTTTTGGCCATAGCTAAAAGAGAAGCCGAACATTGCTCTATACACACTTATAATATGTAAACAGTTGGGGCAAAGGTCTACTTCTGGAAGCTCTATTCTAATTGCTGGATTTGTTTCTGTGTTATACACATGCCAGAAGTTGTATTTCTTTGTTCACTTATTTTCTTCATTGAACACTCTCTGTGACTACTAAAATGAAATTGGCATGAGGTGCTTGGGACAATGTGATGAACAAAGCACTTTACCTCCCTGCTTTCTAGAGGCTTATGTTCGGAAGACACGATCACAACTTGAAATATATTCTCTGAAAAAAAATGGAAACCAAACAAAACAAAGTGAGAGGGGTCTTTTAAAAATTAAAGTGGAGACAACCTGTCGAAGAAGATTTATGTATCATGGAAGAGAAAACAGCTCATAAAAGCACCTGACGTGTGTGTGGTGGGGAGTGGGGGAGGAGGTAGTGTTCGTGTTTCTCTCAACTGTGAAGGACGCAAGTGTTGTGAAGGAGCCAGGTGTGTTCCAAGCTAGAACCCTGCCGAGGATAGAACAGGATATTAATTGATAAGTTGAAGAGTAAAGAGAGGTCAGAACAAGAAGGACTTGTTCATATCCATTGTTTGCTCAGATACAATTTAGAGGAATTTCCTTGGGAGCCTTATTTGTGGATAAGCATGTTCAGTTGCAATCTGCCAGTAATCCTGGGTGATGCTTGATGATATGCTCTTTGTTTTGACCCAGGCTATATGTCAGAACGCTGTTATGGCTTAAATGGTGCTCTTGACAATTATAAAGCAAACTGTTTTCATAAGCTTTACTTTGAAGAAAAGGGTTTATTATTATCATGTTTACCTTTAAGAGTTCTGCACTGTAATATCTATATATGCATGTCTATATACATCTATAAAACTGTTATGTGGGAAAGTTGCAGTTTATTTTATTTCCTCTTCATCTGCAGAAGAGTGGATTTTATCAAATGACTACGAAGTCCCATGAGTAAAAATGTTTTATAAATATCAGATTTCTACAACAGCCTTGTAAAACAGCCATCTTTCCCTTTCACATAACCTCTTGACAATCATCTAAAGCAATGGTTCTCAACCTTGGCTGCCGGTGAGAATCACCCAGAGAGCTCCTAGAAACCTATGACCAGGCCTCTCCTGAGATCAATCGTATTATAATCTCAGGGGCAGGGACTGTGGCATGTGTGCATTTAAAGCTCCCCAGGTGGCTTTAATGGGAAGCCAAGGTTAAGAACCACTGTTAGAGGGTAGCATGTATAGTGATGCCAAGATTATCTTCAAAAACAATCCATGCACACTTACCTTTTCAAAAAATAGATTTCCCTTTTGAAATCCTACTCCACTTTCAAGTCCCAAAAGAATTTTCAGTTGTGTTATGAACTCTTTCTTTTCGAAATAGCCTTTGCTCTTTAATATACTTTGTGCATATTTCTATTATGACACTTACAAAAACAGTTATGGGTAACAGAAAGGAAAATGAAATGTTGAACACTACTTTTAGAAGGTAAGTTCCTTTAAGGCAAGGATAATTTCCAGAACCTTTACAGCATTTAGGGTAATGACTTTTCATACTATATAATTTGATTAATTTTTATCAAAATTAGAATATAATTTTAATTTAAAATGTATGCTTAACGATATATCTACAGAGCTATGTATCTATGCCTACGCCTACACCTATCTATCTTTATCTCTGCATCTATATTTATATTGATCTATATATAGATACAGATCCGTATGTGTCAATGTAGATATAAAGATATAAATATGTATACATATATAATCAGTGCTAACCAATGTACAGTTTGATAGTGTTTTGAAATTCAAATGCATTTTAATAAAATACATGTTTTATATAAATTCAGATTTCCTAAAAGTAACATTGAAAGAACTGTGTCTCTGAAACAAATATTTAGTGATAATTTTTTCATGGCATTAGTTTACCTTGAAAAAATTTCTTTGAATATTACTATAAATCCTCATTTTTTTTCAGAATAATTATTATATCAGGGAAGGGGGGAAAAGCAGTGACTTTATCACAGGGTACTTTTTTCTTAAAGGGATTAATGGGAGTAGGAGATAGAATTTGAAAAGAAAGCAATGTTAATAGAATTGTAAAATATAGATTCTAGTTTGAAATCTGACTGGTACTTGCTGGTTGATCCATGCAAGTACCTGATTCTGTTTCTTGGTTGTCTTCTTTCTATGTATGCTTTTAAAGTACGTAGTTGAAGTTAAGTAAGCAACAGTCACCATTTTCTTGAATAAGAAAAAGAAATCTATTGTTATTGACTGATACTATGTACCTGCAGTTGGATAGTGACAGATTTAAGTCAATAGCCAAACTTCAACACCATAGATATTTTACTCTTGATGGTTCAGGGGGAAAAAAGGCTGAGAAGCCCATACACGGCATTGACAACTTTACTTTGAAATGTATAACAGGTAGAAAAAAACCAAAGGGGGCAATATAAGTGTCTATAAAAAAATTTGTCTTAAAAAAAAAGCTAGTAGTATTATGGACTGAATTGAGCCCACCACCACCCCCCCACACCAAAAAGGATAATTATAAGTTAAAGCCCTGACTCTCAGTGAGACTGTATTTGGAAGGAGGATCTTTAGAGAGGCAGTTAAGGTTAAATGAGTTCATCAGGTGGGGTCCCAGGCCAACAGGAATGGTGAAGTGACACCAGGCTTCCCCCTGCTTCACGTGCACAGGAAAAGGATCACAGGAGCCCACAGTGAGAAGGGGGCCACCTGCAAACCAAGGAGAGGGGCTTAGAAGAAACCACATCTGCTAAAACCTGGATCTTGGGCTTCCAGCCTCCAGAGCTGTTCAGAAATAAATTTCTGTTGTCTAAACCACCTGTCTGAGGTGATTTCTCATGGCAGCAGAGCAAACAGACTCTAGTGTTCTTGAATCAGCCAGGTGTAGAATGACCCCATTAGGCATAATAACTATCTCACGTGTTGTTTATAAGGAATAATAAATATACACAGCAGGGAAATGGGATTTATCAGGTAGTGAAACTACTTCGCACCCACTCATAATTGCTTCTAATTTGGTTTTATTGAACTATATCCTCTTAAAGTTTGAGACACAAGTTGAGACCCCGTGTTTCCACATTTACTTTTTATATGAATTTGACCATAGGCACAAAGGAGAACTTTGCAAATACTTGACCTGATGATACATTGGTATTATTTTAGGAAAAGTATCTAACCGTTCTCTCCCTTTAGTGAAAGAAAGAGAATTGTTTTCGTAACAAGTTTGATGTTCCTAAACTTTCACTGAGAAGAGGCATTGCAGGATTTATTGAAGTCATCTGGTCTCCACGTTCCTGAGATACTTGCTGTTTCTGACTGCAATAATTTGTTATCTACAGGACTCCCACTCTTACTGTGGGGGATAAAAGCAGTTTTATATCAATACACCACAGACAGCTTATTCCCTTGCCCCCCAGAAATTGTTCATTACTTTTAAGAGGAAAGAATGCCTGAAAATGTGTAGGTTTCCACAGATGGTCTTTTTAAAACTACAAACTGCTCCACCTGGACACTAAACTACACATCAAAACGAAAACAATAAAATTCTTTTCAAGTATAGGACAAGCTCATATTTCCAGTTACATTTGCGAATGCCCTGCTAAGTTTAAAAATGTTGCATAAATATTGTATATACACAGATACCTTTAATACAATTTTGGAGGGCTCAGACAAATTGAAAGCTAATGAACAAACATTTTGAAACATAAATTACTTTTAAACAGTCCTGAATTTTAACTTTACCTTCGTCATGGTCTAAGTGATTGATTAGTTATACATTCAGTTTATAGGTATGTATATGTTCTGGAAATTTGTTATCTTTTGAAATTCATTTAATTTTCATAAAATATAATGAGGGATGACATCAGTGACCTAAAAATATTTTAACATACAGTAGTACTTCTTTCACAAAATACTTCCTCTCATAGGACACATATATGATAAAGCATTGTCTAACCAAATAATTTTTATCTAAGCTAATAATTTATTTTCTGTGTTTTCTTTAAAGGTGCACACAAATTTTAGCTTTTATTAACATAAGAAAGGTAGTCTAACTACCTTTAATCAATGCATGTATTTCTTTTCATCTTTTATTTACTCAGCAAATACCTCGGAGTACAACGTAATGTGGATACAGCAGTAAGGGAGATTTGTGTAGAACCCTCCCCCAAGAATTGCACAGTCTACTAAAAATAATAGATAGTGAAACAATTAATTACAAATAAATAAGGTGAGTATGAGAAAGCTTTACAGGCAGGAGGAACCTAAGGGAGGGATGAGGGTTAAATATTTTGTGGTATCCTGAATGCCATCTTGAAACAGAAAAAGGGCAGGAAGCAGAAATTAAGGAAATTCAGTATGGATGCTCCGTGTGACAAACATACCGTACTAAAGTAAGATTTTTTTTCTTTCTTTTTTTTTTTTTTTTTATTAAATGATAGCTGCATACATTGATGCAAACATGGGGTACTGTGTAGTGTTTTCACATCCAACCCAAAATAGTTTCATCAAGCTGGTTAACATAGACTTTGTGTCATTTACTCAGTTATTGTGTTAAAACATTCATACTCTAGTTCTAGAAAAGTTCACTTGTACCCTTGTTAGACAGACCCAACTTAATTCTAGCCTAAAGTAAGATTTTAATGGTAAGGGAAATTGAGTGTGGGGGAACTCTTTTTATTAAGTTAAAAATGTGTTTGAAGATCACAAATTCTTCTAAAAGAAAAAGTTTTTTTAATATAATTACAAGATTTAGAAGGTGCAAGATGGCAGCAATAGCATTGATTTAATATTTTCACATCTAACAATTTAGTAGATTGTGCAGCAATTTGGAAGAATTTGCTTACCTCCACAAGTACAACAAAATTAACTAAATGAAAGCAAACTTAAAAAAAAAAAAAAGAAAGAAAGAAAAGACTACAGGGAGAAAGGATTCTTGTAAAATGTCAATAAGGACAGGTAAGGCCAAACAACAGAGTAACGAGAGGTATGTAGGTAAGACCTCTATGCAGGAGCAAGCTGAGGGATTACAAAGGAAACTTCTGATCATCTCAAAAGCAGTGGAACAGAAAAATGGCTAACAAGCACTCATTATCTAAAGAAGGGATCCCTACCGAGAGTGGAGGCTACAACTGGGTCTCTGAGTACTGCAGTAAATTTTGAAAGTAGGCTTTGGATGGGTAAGTTCAAAGGTCTCTAGGGCTCTCTCTCATATTGTTACATAAGGTGTGAGTATTGTGTGGGAAGGTCTGATTTTCTGGAATGGCTTGGGTTCTCTGAGATAAATAAAATAACCGGTGTAAGTCAGAAGCTCATAATGAGAAGAAACTACTGGAAATAGAACAAAGGTATGGACTTCAGGGGAAAAGGAGAAAGATGGTTCAAATAACAGGGGGATGAGGACCCGAGGAGGCAGATGCGTTAGAGAGATCTAGACAGACAGGCATTATTTTTAAATCCTTTTGTGTAGTTATATAAGGGAGCCCTATAACCGTAAGGCTAATAAACTTATTCTGGCCCATTCTCACCATCCTAGGAAGGAGTCATCTCCTAAAAGAGGTAAATGACTTTAATCAGTTTTATTTGAGCATAATTGACATGCAACCAATTGCATATATATTTAGCTCTGTACATATGTACAATAAAACCATTACTGCAGAGAAGATCATGAATGCCCCCAATATCACCCAAGCTCCTCATGGCCATTTATGATCCCTCCTTCCCACCTATGGAGCCCAAGCAATGAGTAGTCTGCTAATCTGCATCACCTGTCACTATGTTATTTTGTATTTTCTAGAAGTATATGTGTGAATGAAATCATGAAGAATGCCCTCCTTCTTATCAGCCTTATTATATTAAGATTTATTGATATTGATGCCTCAAAAGCTCAAATAAAGAGTTACCCCACACTCAATTTCCCTTACCATTAAAATCTTACTTTAGTATGGTACGTTTGTCACAAGTAGTATCCATACTTAATTTCCTTAATTTCTGCTTGCTGCCCTTTTCCTGTTTCAAGATGGCGTTCAGGATACCACAATATATTTAACCTCATGCCTCCCTTAGGCTGGTCATGCCTAGGGAGGGATACAGCTTTCTCACATTTACCTTATTTATTTGTAATTAATTGTTTATCTATCTTTTTTAGCAGATTGTGCAGGTTGTGTAGATTGAAAAGCTCATTCATTTTCTTTGTTATTGATGCAGATATATGTAGAGTGATTTTGTTTGTTTGTTCTTGATTTTTCAGTTTTGGGGTCTTACAATAAAGCCGAATTGAGGTGCATGTTTTGGATCTATGGTTTTACATCTCTTAGATCAATACTTATGAGTGCAAACTGCTCCCCAAGATGTGTTTCATTTGATACTTCCCCAGCAGTGGATGACAGTGTTAATTCTACCAAATCCTCCACAACTCTTGGTTCAAAATTTTAATTTTAGCCAATTTAGAGGTATGCTGTAGTACCTCTTTGAAATGAAATGTTATGTCATTACCAATTACTGATATTGAACCTCTTTCTTTGTGTGTATATATATAACCCATATCCTCTTTAATAAGGGTATGTTCAAATTTTTTTTTCTTTGATAGAGTCTCACTTTGTCACCCTCAGTAGGGTGCCATGGCATCATAGCTCACTACAACCTCAAACTCTTTGGCTTAAGCAATTCTCTTGCCTTAGCCTCCCAAGTGGCTGGGACTACAGGCACCGTCCATAATGCCTGGCTATTTTTAGAGATGAGGTCTTGCTCTGGCTCAGGCTGGTCTTGAACATGTTAACTCAGGCAATCCACCCGCCTCAGCCTCCCACAGTGCTAGGATTACAGTCATGAGCCACTGCGCCCAGCCGTAAATGTTCAAATTCTTAATTCAGTTGTTAGGTTTGAATATTTTATGTATTCTTGATATAATTTCTTTATGGCATTTGCAAATAATTTGTTTCACTTTGTGCCCAATCCGCTAATTCTTGTAATAGGATTTTTCAAAAAGCAGACATGTTGAAGAAGTTCAACTTATGACTTCTTTCCTTTATAAATTGTGCTTTTGTGTCATATTTTTAAATAGCTTTGCCAAACTAGAAGTCACACGAAATTCTTTCATGGTTTCGTCTAAAAATCTTACACTTTTGGCCTTTATATTTAGGTCTATAATTGATTCTGAGTTAATTTTTATGAGATCTGAAGTATGAATGTAAATTTTTCCTGAGTGCTTCAGCACCATTTGTTGAAAAGATGTTTTTTTCTGCACTAATTTGCCTTTACATCTTTGTTAAAAATGCATATGCCAAATATGTGTGGTCTGTATGTGGATTCTAGTATGTGCCATTGATCTCTCTACTTTGACATGAATGCTACATTTTCTTAATTACTATAACTTTGTGACATGTCTTAAATTAAGGGATGGAGTATTCCACTAATTTGTTGTTCTTATTCAAAGTCCCAATAGATATTCTTGTTTCTTTGCATTTATATATAGAGTTTTGAATCAGCTTGTCATTTAAAAAAAGCAACAACACTCTGAAGATTTTGATTAAGATTGTGTTCCTTCCATGAGCAATTTGGGGAGAACTGATAAATTATCAATATTGAGTTTTCTGCTACAGGGAAATGTTATACATCTCACTTAATTTCAGTTGCTATTTTGGTGTTTGTTCTCAAAAATATTATGTAGCTGTCAGTGTGCTGGAATCACATATGTTTTGTCAGATTTATCCCTGAATATTTAATATATTTAATATAAATAATACTTTTTTCCATTGTTAATTTCTGGTATTTCTTTATCAATATATGAAAAATAATTGATTTTTTATTTTATATTACATGCTCCAATGTTGCTCAATTTATTTAATAGTCCTAAAATTTTTGTTTTTTGTAGATTCCTTGGGATTTTCTTCTCAGAAAGTTATGTTCACTGCAAATAAAACGTTAAATTCTTTTCTTTTAAGTATCACAGCTTTTATTTCTTTTTCATACCAATTACATCTACTAGAATCTGGGTACAATGTTCAATCAAAGTGGTACAAGTGTTTAATCTTGCATTGAAGCAAAGCATTCAGTCTATGACTATTAAAGTATGATGTTATCTGTGGGTGTTTTTTCAGGATGTGTTTTATCTGGATGAGGAGTTTCCTTATAATTTCAGTTTCTTTAGACATTTTATCAGGAGTTGATATTAGATTTTTGTCAAATGCTTTTTCTGCATCAATTGAGAGAATATGAATTCTTGTTTTATCCTCTCCGTTAGCTTATTGCCTAAACACACACACATATATATATATATTTATCAAAATCTACATTTTAGTAAAATTATACCACTTCACACATAGCATAAGAACCTTATGGGGGAGTGGATCCATGTCTTTCCCCTCCCCAAGTTCTGCATTATTGTACATGTTAAGTCATTACATATTATAAACACCATAATATTTTATTAATAATTTTGTTTTGAGTCAATTTTTTTAAAGAATTAGCTAATAAGAAAAAGCCCTAACATTTTCCATTGTAGTTACCATTTTTAATGCTCTTATGCATTATGCTCTCATTTATTTGTATATGTCTGTATTTCCATCTAAAACACCTCTCTACCTGAATCTTTTCCTATAGAAAAGACTTTTGGTGACAATTCTTTTAATTTAATGGGTCTGGAATGTCTTATTTTGTCTTTTTTTTTTTTAAAAATATTATCTCTCCTAATAAAATTTTAGGTTGTCAGGGGTATGTTTCTTTTCTTTCCCCAGCACTTTAAGTATTTTGCTTCTTCTAAAATTCTTCCCACTTGTATTGTTTTCTGGCAATAAATATGCTGTTACTTTTTTTTTTCCTCTGTCTTTATATATTGCTTTTCCTCTGGTTGTTTTCAAGGTTCTCTGTTTACAGTGGTTCTTCAACCATGTGTTTACAATTAGTACTGGTGTGGCATTCTTCATGCCTCCTGGTTCACTGAGATGTTTTTTTATCTGTAGCATTAGATTTTATATAAAATTTGAAAGCTTTTTTTTTGCTATTATTTCTGCAAGTTTTTTAATGTTCCTTTTGCTTTTCTCACCTTCAGTGGTTTTAACAGCACAGGTAGTAAGGCGTTTAAGATTGTACTATACCTTCCTGATGCCCTGTTCATTTTTTGCCATTAATGTTTCTGTGTCTTTAGATCATTTCTATTGGTATGTTTTCAATTTCATCAATCTTATTTTTCTTCTATGGCTAATCTGCTATCAAGCCCACTCAGTGTCTTTTTAATTTAAATATTTTATCCTTTAGCTTTAGAGGTTTTGTTTCAGCCCTTTTATATCTTTTATGTCCCAAAATACCACAGTTAATAGGCTCCTTTTAACCATATGAGTTTATAGTTAGGTTAACTTACTGAATATTTTTGCCTATTAAATCTATAATGTGATACAAGCCAGTAGCACCCTTTCTCCTTCAAGATTTTTACCACTTCAGACATTTACTTCAAAGAACTTGGATCTTTATATGAATTGCTCAAAGGTTGGAAACATCTTGATTGGATGAGAAAAATAAATGCAAACCAGGAACTTTCACCCAGAGTCTTCAAAATTATTAGCAACATAGAATAAATTCACAAGATAAATCAATTCTATCAGCCTAATAAACATATTTCCCATAATCATCATTGCTATGTCTTTGAGAGTGACCTATGAAACAAGGAATATTAGTATCCATACTATCCTGCTACACTTACTATCAGAAAATACTTATTAAAGAAAACACTTAAAAAAATTAAATGTGGTGATCTGTGTAATTGTCAAAGTCAAGAAAAAATTCTGCAAAGGAGACATGATTATCCCTATTTTACAAGTGAAGATGCAGGCACTCAGATAAATTTGCTGGCGAACTTTATTGCAACTAGTGAGTGATAGATGTCAGGCCTCTAGATTTTTTTTTTTTTTTTTTTTGCAGTTTTTGGCTGGGTCTGGGTTTGAACCTGCCACCTCTGGCATATGGGGCTGGTGCCTTAATCCTTTGAGCCACAGGCACCGCCTAGGCCTCGAGATTTTTACTTGAGATGTGCAATCACATTATGTAAGAGTTTTCTTTTCTATCTTTTTCTTTTTTTATTTTTCCTATAAAGCCTTTGGAAATTGTTGTGGACATATGGGAAGGACAGAATATGATACTGTTTCAGTTTCCCAGAGACAAGGTAAATGAAAATGAGAAGAATATATTCTCTCATAATTCTGGAAACTAGAGGTCTAAAATCAAGGTGTTAGCAGGGCAGGTTTCTTCTGAGGATTGGAGGAGCGATCTGTTCTATGCCTCTTTGCTACCTTCTGGTGGGGGCCAGCAATCCTTGGCATTTCTTGTCTCATAAATGCATCTCTGTTATTGCTACCTCCATCTTCACATGCATCTCTGTGTCTTCACGTAGACTGAATTCCTGTAAGGGCACCAGTCCTGTTGGAATTAAGCCCCACACTACTCCATCCAGTATGACCTCACCTTAACTAATTATCTCTGCACACTTTATTTACAAAAGAGATCATATTATGAGGTTGCAGGATTTAGGACTCCAATGTATCTTTTTGGGGAGACACAATTCAACCGCTAACAGATATATTCCTATCTGAATGTAAGAAGCATTCCTCTAAAGCTTCACAGGGTCAAACCAAAGGACAATACTTAAAAGGTGATTAATCTTTACAAAACACAAAGTGAAAATAAATAAGTCCTTGGCTTCAAGAAGAAAAGGTTATTTTTGAACAGCAGTTCTTTAATGCGGTGCTTATATTTTATTAATAATTAATAAATGATTAATGCAGATTGCTTTCTTCCAAATAGATTATCAGAATGTGTTATAATAGATGTGAATAAATCATGGGCTCTAGTTCATGAGCTGTCTGCACAAATGTCAAGAGTATAATATATTATATTTAAATATTAGTTATGCGTCTGAAATATGGGCAAAGACTCAATCGTAATATATTAACCACTATTTCTATCAATTAATTATTGAAATTTAGCATGCTCTAAAATAACTTTCTGGATGTTTTATTGCTTAAAGCATGTATTGATACTAATTTAATTTCTTTTTTTTCTTTTAGTGGTACGTAATTGGATAGAGTAAAAAGCAATCTATAATAATTAGAGATAGTCTAAAACATCAAAATACAATAAAAAAAAAGTTGTACTATATTTTTCCTTCCTGTCAAGAAATGAAATTGTTTATTCTCTTAATAGAAATAAGGTTTACATGATGAGAATAAATTAACAGAATAATCATTATCTAATCATCATTGCCATCATCATCATGACCATTGACACTGTTTATTGAGTGCTGACTTTGCACCAGGCAATGAAAATAGTGCTCTAAAAAATTTCATTCCAACTTCATAACAACTTCAAAAGTAGCTATGATTGAACTTCCCGTTTTACACATGAGAAAACTGAGTTTTGACAATGTTAAAAAAAAAATTTCTGATGCTCTATTAATAAGAGCTAAGTTTCAAACTCAAGAAGTCTAACTCCAGAGATATACTATTAATCTATCAAATCCCAGGGCTTCAGGACAGTGATACTTGGAAGGGTTATGTTGTTTCTGTGGGGTGATTCATTTAACTCTCGGAATCTGATGTTCCTCATCTATAATTTGAAAGTATTCAGATGACTAATATGTACAATGCATACAATAATCCAGATTTTAGCCCCTTATATAATATATATATTAACTCATTTAATCCTCACTAGCAAAGTGTTCATTAGAGATGACAAAACTCCTACAGTGATTATTAAGTAACTTTTGCAGAGTTATCCATTAATAGTAGTCCCAAAGCATGAAGCTGGGCCAGGGGTAGTGGCTCATACCTGTACTCCTAGCACTCTGGGAGGCTAAGGTGAGAGGATTGCTTGCGCTCAGGAGTCTGAGATCAGCCAAGCAAGAGCAAGAACCTATCTCATTTCTTCTTAAAAAAAAAAAAAAAGCAATCATCAATCAATCAAACAAAAACAAAAACACGTAGGTCTCTCTACATCTGCTTCTCTGCTTCTTAATGAGAGGAGTCCAATTCCAACTCTCTTTGGAAGTGCTCTAAACTTTATCTTTTTTTCTTCCTTAATAAAATATCTTTTTGTTACAGTGAAACTTGTGCGGGTTCCTTTTGCTCTCTATTCATGTTGCCTGTGCTGCCCCAGTTTTATTTTCCAATTTCCATTCATTTTTGCTTTCAACTACCAATAGATAAGGGCAATGATGCCCAGAGGCACAGAGAAGCCAATGAAAGACTTGCAACCTATTTTAAACTAAGAGAGTATCTACACCTGCCTTTGGGTCTCTGTTTCTCTGCTCCTTCATAAGAGGGACCCACTTCCAATTTTCTTTGGAAGTGTTCTAAACTTTCCCACTGTTCTTCCTAAATAAAATTTCTCTTTGTTACACTGAAAAAATAGATAAATAGAAAAATTAGCTGGGCATTGCAGCACACACCTGTGGTTCCAGCTACTCAGGAGGCTGAGGCAAGAGGAGTTTGAGATTGCTGTGAGCTAGGCTGATGCCAAGGCACTCTAGCTTGGGCAACAGAGTGAGACTTTGCCTCAAACAAGCAAACGAAAACAAAATGTCAAACTGAATTTTGCATTTTTGAGATACTTTACTGAGAAGAATGTGCTTTAACTATATCCAAGGTACTCAACACTAATATGAAACGAATATATAAAAAACTACACTCCCGTATGAAAGAAAAAGCACAAATACAGTCTAGCAAGAAGGTGGGAGAATTAGAGGAGAGGAGGGAAAGGGAGGGGGAATGGGGAGATCTCACCTAAGGGGCACAATGTGAGGGTATTTAACACGCCCCCAGGTGAAGGATTCAACTACAACTTGAATTTTACCATAGAACTGAAAACAATGTAACTTAAGCATTTGTACCCTCATATTAATCTGAAATTAAAGAAAAAAAAAAACACCTGAATTTTGGCTGCAAAGCCTCTGCTCCTAACGACAAACCATTCTATGTACTTATGTATGTATGTATGCATGCATTTAAATAGAAGATTACCAGTGTCCTCCAGCTCTGAGCATCTGTGAATCTGTTTTATCTCTCTCTCTCATTCTCTCTCTGTTTCTTTTTGATATCTGATCTTTCCTTCATGTCCCAAGAACATTTTAAAGTGATTTGTACTCCAATGTCTTATTAAAAGAAACAATGTTGTCAGTTGGACAGGAATTGGGAAAAAAAAAATGTAAGATGCTCTGTGTGTATGATGGTGAGCAAAGCAAGGATGCAGAAGTATAGGTCATCTAAGGTCTCCACCATGATACCCGATATATTTCTTTACCCTTATCTCCTACCATACTCTGTGACTCCTAGGCCCCAATCTTGTCCAACTTCTTGAATACTAAATGCATGTTCTTGTCTTATCCTTGCATCTTGAATACAAGACCTGGAAGCACCAAACTACCAAATTCAAGATGAATGGAGTGATCACATAAATCAGGTGCTATTGATTGATTACCTTCTGTTACAGATTTTGGTCTGAAAATGGTATTTGAAATGTATATTTCAAACTGCCTTTATTTCATCATAGTTTTAATTTAAAACTGTCACGTGACTGAGAGTATTCCTCTGTAACCAATGCGTTCCAGCTTCTTCCTGGACCTACAACTTACCTGTATTCTCCAGCCTCTCTCATCATCATGTGACTAATGGATGTCACATATCAGCAGAAATGATGCTCATTACAACTAGGAATAACTCACAGAATCTTCTATGAATACTTGATCGTCTTTAGTCCTTTCCTGTGTAACATATAACACGATGGAAAGTGGCAGAGCCACAGAAAGAAGGGACCTGGGTCCCTTGACTTACTGCATGGAGCTGAGTTGCCTGAATAAAATTTCAGGTGAGTAAAAACAAAGTGTTCTCATGTTTCAATGGTTGTATCTTCTTGAGGCATTTATTATAGTAGTCAGTATTATCTAAAATAGCATAAACCGAAATAAATAAATAAGTAGTCAAAAGTTGCCATTATTGAAAAAATGCACTCAGGGGAAGCAAGCAGTGTCCTTAACTTCCAATCTCGCTAAACTTCTGCCTATACAGATTACTGCCATCCTCTCCAGCTTCACCTCACTTTAGTGTTTCCTTAGGCTCACTACACTCCAACAGAATTCTAAAAATATATCTCTAATTTTTTCCTCTATGTTTTCTGTTTTGTAGGCCCAAACTATTGTATCCTGGCATCTTTTTATGGCTAGCTCCATTTTGGGCAGTTTTCAGGTGTCATTTATGCTATGGAGACTGTACTACCTAGTACCACAAGACTGTCTACTGAAAGTTGATTGTATAATATTGTGGTTACCTGCTCCAGCTCTAGAGCTGGGCTGTGCAATCTGGAAGCTACAAGCTACATGTGACTGTTTTCTTAGTTCACAGCAGCCACATTCACGGCTGTGTGGGTCTTGTGACTACCACACTGGATTGTACGGATTATAAGCATTTCCATCATCACAGAGAGTTCTATTGAACGATGCTTCTCTAAAGACAGATTTGGGACTGTAAACCTTTGACTCTCAATGCCTCTGTTTCCCATAATATATCAAATAGATACTTTGGGAAGTAAATGAGACATTACGTATAAAATACCTAAAACATTGTACTCAAAAATGTGGGTTCTCCCATTGATCTCTACACACATGTTGTATGTCTCTGTAAGGTTCTTTCAACAGCCTCAATCTTAAGTGACCTGTACTAGCCTGCACTGCCTCACATACCTTGATCCCTGTCTTCCTGACCTCATCTTACTATTTTGTCTTTTCCTTAAATCTGCTATTTGACACTATCTTTACTTTCACTTGTTAAAATGATTTGAAACCACTCTGATTCAACTGTCTCAATATTTTAGGTAAATATCTCTTTTTGTTGTTGTTGTTGTTACTGCTAAATTCTTAATTTCCAGTTCCAAAGACAAAAATTTTAGCAAATTCTGGTTCTCTAAACAGAGAAGAGACTCAATAGAGAAGAGTCTTTTTTTTATATATATAACTGAATTTTTTTTATTTCAAATTAATATGAGGGTATAAATTTTTAGGTTACATTGTTTTCTTTTCTTTTTTTCTTTTTTTTTTTTTTTGGAGACAGAGCCTCAAGCTATCCCCCTGGGTAGAGTGCCATGGCATCACAGCTCATAGCAACCTCCAACTCCTGGGCTCAAGGGAGTCTCCATCTCAGCCTCCCAAGTAGCTGGGGCTACAGGCACCCGCCACAATACCCGGCCATTTTTTGGTTGCAGCCATCATTGTTGTTTGGCGGGCCCAGGCTGGGGATTTGAACCCGCCACCTTAGGTGTATGTGGCTGGTGCCTTAGCCGCTTGAGCCACAGGTACCGAGCTGGTTACATTGTTTTCAATTCTAAGGTAAAGTTTAGGTTGTAGTTGAGCCCTTCATCCAGAGGATGTGCTGAACATCCTCACACTGAGCACATTTGATGGGATCCTGCCAACTGCTCTCCCTCCTGCCAGTCCCCTCCCCTCTCCCACCTTTCCCCTACATCTTTATGTTTACCTGGATGGAGCTGAAACATATTCTTCTTAGTAAATTATAGTAAGAATGGAAAAGTAATCCAATGTCTTCAATACTAATATGAAACCAGCATATAGGCAACTATAAGCTCACATGAATGATGAGACACAAACATAGAAGAGAAGAAAGAGCCTGGTAATAAGAAAAGGAAAATCATATTGGAATGCTGCCTCCCACCACCCCCAGTATCCAGTGTAAATAAATCCTGTGGCTTGCCCTGGGAGGGAGAGAGGATCACAGGACTCAACACTGTATGCAGAGTGTAGAGAGAAGAGAGAAAGATGCTGTCCCCACCATTTCAGAATCCCTTGAAGCACTGGGACTTTTTACTTTTTTTAAGTCACTGTGCACAAATATCCCAACTCCACACAGAATTCTAACGAAGAATTAAATTGATGTGACCCGGAATTTATTTCTAGTTAGGCTGTTCTACAAAGATACCACTGAGGCAGGCCCCAGGTTGAAAATGAGCTACGTGCAGTAGGTTTGCTCTTAAGTTGAATTTGTATGCAAGTTTGAGCAGGTACATTTACCTAGTACCTATAAGAGCCACCATTTGTAAGTGTAAGTTGTACATAAGTCAGATGCTTGTAACTCTGGGACTGCCTATGTCTTATGGGAAGGTGACCAGATTTTAACATTGGTAAAGCAGGACACCATTTGGGGGGGGTCTTGGGGGGGCTGACAACAATGCAGACTTTGATAAGCAGTTCTCAATAATCACTTCTCAACAATTATTTGTTATTATTAAAATTTCATATTATAAAATTAACAAAAATAATAGAAAACGCATATCCTGGTGAAATAGCTACATGGCAGCTGAAAACCGTATATTCCCTTCCTGTTCTCCAGTGTTCCCTAGCTTGTCATGTATTCTTTCCAAAAATCGGGGCTTTTTTAAAATGCTGCAGGACACAGGACAAATTGTTAAAAATCAGGACTGTCCTGCCAAAAGCAGGATGTCTGGTCACCTTACTCTGGGGGTGGGGGTGGCGGCGCTACTTGTTTGTTCCAGACAGTTTGGCTCCTTCTGAGCTAATTGTCCTTGCCTAGAAGCAAGGGAGGGAGCCAGTCCCTTTCTGATACTTTGCCCAGGAGGGGAGTAGGGAGTTTACATTAGCCTTTTCATTTCCAAATGAAGTTATATTAACCTCTTCATTCCTAAATGGAGTTACATTAACCTTTTCAGCAGCCAACCTTATATTCCCTTCCCACTCTCCCACTGTTCCCTAGCTTGTCATGCATTCTTTCCAAAAATCGGGACTTTTTTAAAATGCCGTGGGACATGGGACAAATTGTTAAAAATCGGGACTGTCCTGCCAAAAGCGGGACATCAGGTCACCTTACTTATGGTCAACCTGGATGTGGTTGTGGTTGTTATAGAATCACTATGGGGCTGAATGGTCTGCCCCATTCATAGGCAGCCAAACAATTCCTTAAATCATATCACTAAAAAAAAAATCCTGTCTTACACTTTAATGCATTTCCATCTGAATTCCATTTATCCCTATCAGTGTTGCATTGTCTTGCTTAAAACTTCAAGCTCTAAAGGAAGGCTGTCTAATGAACTAAGGAAGAGAGTCTTATTCTCAATGTGGATTGTTCTGGGCACCTTTACAAATACTATCACATCCTGCCTAACTGTCAGTCCCTTAGACACACCATACAAGCTATTCCTACTACCAATAAGTGAAATGTATGACAACCTCTTCCATTTGTTGAGTGGCCTCTGTGTTAAGTAAGTTGCTCAACATTTAATAAGAAGTATTAAATATATTTAAGTTAAAAGAATAAAAATTAATGCATTTCAAAGGAATGGAAATAAGGCAAGGAAGTTTGAAAAAAAATCACAGAAAGGCTGTATCCCTTATAAGAATCACAACTGATGGGCAGTGCCTGTGGCTCAAGGAGTAGGGCGCCAGCCCCATATGCCAAAAGTGGTGGGTTCAAGCCTGGCTCTGGCCAAAAACTGCAAAAAAAAAAAAGGAATCACAACTGATTTTTAGGTCTAACACTATGAACCCCAAGACTGTGCCTTAGAGAAGTGGCTTAAGACAAAACTTTCCCAATTAATACAAAAGGAAAATTATCAGGTACCTCAGAGAAAATCCCCTGGGATAGGGCATAGGTTTTCAAACCTTAAATGCTTAATGATTGCCTGAGAGCTCCTTAAAGACTCTTTAATTCTAAATCTTTTGCAGTTGTGTCCTGGAATGTGCATTTTAACCAGCTAGCTAGTAATTAGGCTATGTTTTCATTGAGAGATATGCCCTAGGGAGATAACTATTGTTTCCTTCCTTTGAGGCTAATGTGTTTAGCAAAAGTCACCAGTTGGTTAGCTGGCCTACTAAGAGTGGTCAAGGTTAACATTCTACAAAAATCTTAGAACAAGAAAAAGAGAGAGGGAAGCAGAGGCGTTAACTTAGTAAACTGAGGGAGAGATGGACATATACAAAGGAAACATTTATTCATTTACTCCCCAACTGCTCATGCTAGCTAGAAACTGCACTACATCCTTGAATTATGACAAAAATTTCATGGAAATTACAATCTAAGGAATAATACAAATGAGTTAATATTTACAAACTGAGGAGAGAGCTCTAATAAAGGTGATGGAAAGGATCCTGCCATCTGAGGGATGCAGGGAAATGGCCATCAGATACCAAGCCATCACCTTTCATTTATCTACTGTGGGAGTCCCACCAGCTGTGGTGCGCCATCTAGTGAAGACAGATCTTCCAACAACATTTATTGATGCTTCATCCTTTAGAATAAGGATGCTGTTACCAGCTATTAAAGACTCTTTGAGCAGCATGGTGTATAAGCAGGCTTTGAGAATGGTCAGATCTCGTTTTATAATGCTACATGTGCACGCATGTGCGTGCCTGTGTGATCTTGGTGCTTTTATGTGTGTGTTGGGTGTGCTGCTGTGTTGTGGGAGTTCCCTAACATAGAAACTGAGCAGCGAGGTGTGGAAAGCCACTTACTTCCAGGCTCTTCTTAGGCTATAAGAGCTAGATTTTCTTTTCCTTCTCCAATACCCTAAGTGAAATTCCAGTGGGCCTTTTTAGAGTATTTCGAACACACACATCTTGAAAGCCCTTAATGTATTTCTGTTTCCTTTAATTTTTTCATATATCCCAATGAACTATGAAACTAGTAAGGGCAGGAGTAATCTCCTATTTGTTGTATTCAAGTGATACTTTTGGCCGTGCCACCACCTCATTGTGTGACTCCTCCAACTCATTAACTGAAAAAAAAATTCTGTGTGCCTCAGTTTCCGTATTTGTAACACAAAGGGTATAGGTGAAAATGCCTCATACGATTATTCTGAGGATTAACTGAGAGATCCAGTAAGGTACTCACTATGTCCTAGGCTAGGCATTATGTATTCTCTAATATTATTAATGATTATTATTTATTCTCAAAGTTATTATGGAACTCTGCCTGTCATGGATGCTCAATAACTGTTGCTGATATAAAAGACAAATTTCACTTGACAGAATTAAATAGGCAAAAATGATTTTATTCAATATACCAAATATTTGTTAAGAGTGTACATTTTAGGTGTTTTTATCACACACAAAAAGAAAAAGGTGGATAGGATGACTTGTTTGACTACAGTATTTTCACTATGCAGATGCATATCAAAACATTATATTATACACATTAAATATGTACAGACATTGAAAATAAAAAGAGTATTAGGATATGGGAGAGATACTTAGTTCTCTTGAAACAACAAGCTAGAGGTGATGTGTTGGAACAGTACTGGAGGACTCTGTGAAGGGAGACAATGAGCTATGATGCTGTCACTGCTCTCTAGCTGGGGGACAGAGTGCGACTCTGTCTCAAAAAAGAATAGTTAGGGTTGTACACTTCCACTGAAACTGCAAGACAGGGGTACTATCTTCCTTGATGATCACATTTCAAGATGTGGCTCCCAGATTCTTAAGGAAGATATTTCTGGGCTATAAAACTGGCAAGCAGCTGGAATAAGATTTAGTCTAAGGAGACCTTAAAGGTCAGACTTCATGTCTTAAGTAAAGCAGTATGATAGCAATATAGTCATAAAGCAGATAATCACTAAATTATCCTGGTAATATGTGCAAATGCTGTTAGTGGTAGACGTTAATGATGATCACCAAATAGGTACAGCTCTCTGCCTGGGGACACATAGCAGATGTCACTTCCTGTTTCCCATAGGAATAGATAGAACTAGGTCAATTGTTTTGTTCAATATAGATTAGAAAGAAATGACCTAAGTCACGGTTTTAATTGTTTGGGTGTCAGTCCCCACTAAGGCAATCTGCCATGTTTGAAGGAGGACTGCTAAGTCAGCAGAGTGCAGAGATGTAAAACTGAGTCTAAGCCAGTCCATTATGTACTGTAGAATGAGAAAAAATAACTTTTTGGCTAGAAAATAGTAATATCATGGCGTTATATCGTGTTTCAGTAGTGTTCCTCTCCTCTACGAGCAGAGTAACAAAACAAAATGGAAAAATAAAATTTTTCCACTTTCCAAAATCATCTACCAAAACCAAGAAGTAACAGCAAAATCATGAATAAAAGTGTGTATTGGAAGGACACAGTGGGTAGGAGATGTGTGCTTAAAATAATGGTCTCACCTCTATTATTAAAAGGCATTTCTTTCTCCTTGTTCATTTTTGATGGAAATATGAGTCATCAATTTTTTTTTATTTCAAGATCCTATAGATTTTCTACAAATCCATAGCATTGAAAACATTTATATTTCATTATTATAAATTCCACAGGGGACTCTTGCTCTCTCTTTTATACTCCTTCTCAATTTCATTACATAATTAAAATGGGAACGTTGCCTTGGGGAAATAATAAAATAAGCTAGAATATACCTGTCTTAGGTAAATATGTAAAAGGTATATTTTCACTGACTATATTAGATTGCTTTAAGCTTCTTTTTAGAAATATACCTAATGACATGACATAGACAATTACCTATACTTGTGCTTAATACACTTTGAATGGTAATTATATTTTAATTAAAATGCCAAAGTGATTGAAAGGTAAAGAATAAGCTATTTACTGTGTGGAGTCTAAACACTAAAATAAATGGGGAAAGAACTCAAGTCTTTATAATGTTTTCTTTTCCTAGTAATGCTGAAAAAGTGATATTGAGAGCAATTATTATTTTTTTCCAAAATACAGTAATACATAAATAGAAGCAAATTAAATCTACCACTCAGCAAATTTCATTTGCCATGGGGAGATTAATATGAAAAGGCTTCTGAATTTTTATCAGAGCAGTAAACTTAATAGGATATTTCAAAAATTCAGCTCTGGCTGGCTTGAGAATAGATAATGGAATTTTGCAGCTTAAATCTTGAGGTCACTATTTCGAAAATGCCCCAAGTTGGCAGTAACTAAAAGGCATTACTATCTGATGGCACTGGAGCGCCTATGTGAAATGAATTATTGGTTTCACTCTGATGGTTACCAGATAGGGATCTAATACCTTCCGAACAAGTGGAGCTAATTGGCCCAATTGCTGGGATTTCAAGGAGGCATCCAACAATTGAAAATTGGAATTACATTCTCACTCTGTATTTGTTGGCTTTCCCATGATGGGCATGACAGGTGTGAAGTTTATCTGGACCTATCGTGGGCTTTGATATAAGTAAATCAAAGATTGGTTCTGCCAGTTCATGCTTTTGCCCCACAGGGTCCTGGAGATCCGGTTATTAAGCTA
>CAUYQV010034341.1:0-10935 GCA_963574575.1 Galagoides demidoff | reverse complement strand
GAATCCAGCCTGCGCCCACCAAACAACAATAATGGCTGCAACCAAAAAATAGCCGGGCGTTGTGGTGGGCGCCTGTGATCCCAGCTACTTGGAAGGCTGAGACAGGAGACTCGCTTGAGCCCAGGAGTTGGAGGTTGCTGTGAGCCGTGAAGCCACGGCACTCTACCCAGGGGGATAGCTTGAGGCTCTGTCTCAAAAAAAAAAAAAAAAAAGAAAGAAATTTAACAAATATGTAACTTCTGGGCAGCACCTATGGCTCAGTGTTTAGGGTGCTAGCCCCATATACGGAGGGTGGCAGGTTCAAACCCAGCCCTGGCCAAAACTGCAACAACAAAAAATAGCCAGGCATTGTGGTGGGCACCTGTAGTCCCAGCTACTCGGAAGGCTAAGGCAAGAGAATTGCCTAAGCCCAGGAGTTAGAGGTTGCTGTGAGTGAGCTGTGACATCACAGCACTCTACCGAGGGCTATAAAGTGAGACTTTGTCTCTAAAAAAAAAAAAAAACAAAACAAAAAATGTAACTTTTGCACTTGAGAAAGACTTTAGTTGAATTAATGCATCTAAACAGCAGTCACCAAATCTCAACTCCTCGACGTATACTAAATTGCCATCAAATATTCACAAATTCCCCCCCCCCCAAATCTTGCCAATCTGCCTATTATTGGGATCTGAATAAGAAAAAAGCTAGTGATCTTTCTCTCCAAAGAGTACCAGTCCTCTTCTACAATCTTTTCTCCTTCTCCTCTTCCACTTCCCCTCTCCATACTCATGGAGAGGGGAAAAATTTCAGAGATGAATCTATTCAGAACTAAAGTAGGGACAAAGTAGGGAAAGCACACAAATACAAAATAACTTATAAAAACTAAAATACTGGGTGGCGCCTGTGGCTCAAGGAGTAGGGCGCAGGCCCATATACTGAAGTTTTGCCAAAAACTGCAAAAAAAAAAAAAAGAACTAAAATACTATAGTATCATTTCCAATGTAATATGCCTTAATGAAAGCCACCTTTCTGCTACCACTACTCATTTAACTTTTCCCCAAACTGGGTTCCATGTCTATAAATTGAATATAAACATCGTACCAAGTTGTCCTGAAAACAAAAATCCGATAATGAACATGAAAAAATTTTGAATAAATTTTAATTTCCTTTAAAATGTGAAGTATTATTATTAATCATAATGGACATTCCTAATTTCAGTAGCCCAGTTTAATCATACCTACTCATTCCAACACCATTGAAAATGAGCTTAACATAGATGCTATCCTATATACCTGTTATGTTTTCTAACTACTGTTTATATAGCATCTACCATATACAGAGTACTACTTTGGATGCTTTATGTATTGTCACCTCAATTAATCTTCTGAACACCTCAGATAGAAAAATATTATCCTCCTCATTTGCAGATAAGAATCTGAAAACTTAGGGAGGTTAAATTGGTATAAAACATAGGTGATGGTATTACATGAATGTTTCAACAAATTGTCCTTGACAATGACTCTTCCAACATTACTAATGAAGTTACACTTTCACCAGCTTTTAGTGACAAAGACCTATATTTTCTGAAATGAAAAACTATGTTACACATTCCCAAATGGCACAAAAGCTAAACACGGGCTTGTTAGCAATGGTAGCCCAGACCAAGCACTCAGTCTGGCCAGAGAATAATACAGCTTCATTGGCCATCCAAGGATGGAAACCACTCACAAGCATCAAGCTCTAATGAGGTCATTTAATGACAGGCCTTGATTTAAAAGCAAAAGCAAACTTCAAATATTAAACTTTAAGACTACTACATATTATACTACCCATATTTTTTCCCAATCTGATTTTTTCATTCAACTTGTTTTTAGAATTATCCATGGGGACCCATACACAGTTCATTCATTTGAACTGCAGCGTGGTCTTCTATTATATGAATAAACTAAACTTTATCACCCATTTTTTTTTCTGGAAGGATTGGTAAATACTTTGTACATGTCCCTTTTTCTGTGAAAGAGTTGTTTTAAGACAGAAGTAAAACAGCTGAAGCGCAGGGTATGATCAAGATGAAGCCAACATGTCCTTCCACACTCCTATGCTATGTGACTTTGCCACTCCTGCCATCAACTTGTGACTTGCTTTGACAAATAAAATGCATGGGAGCCACACTATGTGGGTTCAGGTCCCAGATACCAACTTCTACTTCTGTTTTTAGACTACTGCCTTCAGACTACACGAGGAAGCCAGTCTAACCTACTGAAAGGGAAAGACCACACAGCAGAGAAACCACCACCAGCCTAATCGGCAGGAGTGAGAGTGGAAACATCTTGAACCTTCCAGCCCAGCCAATCTCCCAAGTGAATACAGCTGCTTCAATGAGCTCAGGTAAAACACATAGATGACATGACAAGTCATGAAATAAGGAGAAATAAGAAATCACCGTTTTAATCATTAAGTTTGAGGATGGTTATGCAGCATGTGAGAACACAAACCCACTGTCAATTCTATAGGGTATTGCCAAACCGTTCTTCAAAGCCGTTACCAATTTAAGTCCCCAACAGCAGAATAAGAGTTTCTACTTCCACATTTAAAAACGCACAATGGTACATACCATTCTTAATTAAATACAGAAAATACAAATACATGTGTAAGAGAAAGGAACTTTAGTTTTGTATAGAAGATTTTTCTTTAATTTTGGGCAAATATGGCAAAATACTAATACTTAACTAAATCTAGGGTGTGGATCTATAGATGTCTATTAATCTGCAATAAATGAATTTTTCTTTCCAAAATATTTCAAAATTAAATATTTTTAAAACTGTTTCAAGAATGACTGAATATTCTTTTATGACCATGTACTACTATATTGAACATAAAACTTTTTTTTTTTTGAGACATAGTCTCACTTTGTTGCTCTTGGTAGAGTGCCATGGTGTCATAGCTCACAGCAACCTCAGACTGTTGGGCTCAAGCGATCTTCTTGCCTTAGCTTCCCAAGCACCTGGGACTACAGGTGCCCGCCACAACACCAGGCTATTTTTAGAGACAGTGTCTCACTCTGGCTCTGGCTGGTCTCCAACCTGTGAGCTTAGGCAATCTACCCACCTAGGCCTCCCAGAGTGCCAGGATTACAGGTGTGAGCTACTGCACCCAGCCCAAACCTGTTTTTAAGTTCTAGGATTTTTTTTAAAAAGTATTTTTTTGATCAATATATTCAATAATTCTAATTGTATAATACTAAAATGATAGGAGCTCAGGCTGCACCTGTATTCACTCCAGAACCTATTTCAGGAAGTTGAGTTTTAAAATAAATTCCTGCTGACATATTGTGGGTCTTATCTCCTCTGTCCTGAGCAGCCCATTTACTCTCCCCTCACCTATGCAGCTGACACTTGCTACCCACTTCATTTTCCTTTGGCCACTTTAGTCTCGGCTCTTTCCCTTTCTCTGATTTCCTCCAGTTTATATTATTGTACTTACCAAAACTAGTGTTTTGGTTTGGGTTTTTTTAAGAGAAAAAGGAAAGAGGAATCTAGCTATTTCGGTTCAAATACTAATCACAGGACTACCTTGAACTTTAGTATTCTAAGTTCATTAGCGAATCCAATAGCACCTTTAAACCTTTTTTAGTAATCCAGATCTTCTGATAGTTTTTTTAAAATTTGAGGTTTTATTGTAATTATTTTATACAAGTGGTTCTGTTAAAGTATATTTGATGACACAGTTTTTATACTTTCTCTCCCCACAAAATGGCAGCTAATGGAATCAACTGTTAAATTCTTCCAGATAGTGCTAAATTATCTAAAGTGTAGCTTCTTCAAAGATTGTAATAATAGGAGCTATTACAGTAGATGTCACTATCATACCATTTCGAGCTCTAGACCACCTTGTTAACCAAAATCTTTTTTAAAGGATTTCAAGAAATGAGAAAGAGGACCCAATTTCTCATCTGTTCATAGTCTGACGATTAAGTTTGTGAACTCATCCTAGAGAATGTACTACATACCTCCTTGCTGAATAGCCCCACAGTCACCTTTGAAGTACTCCCCTTGGGAAGCTATGCCCTGACACCAGCACCTAGTCTACCCTTCAAAGCAATTTTGGAACTCTTTTTCTGGAAAAACCATCAGAGCTGTCATACAGCACGCAAAAACACACAACAATAAAGAACACCACTCAGCAAGACACCACCACACATCAACATGAACACAGCTGTGAGACAATGATACACAATATGGTATGAAACCTTACCAACTTACTGTACAGTACTGCCAATGTAAGCACACAGTAGCAAGTTCACAAAGACTTTGTATGACAAGAGATCTGATGAACATTCCAGAAATGAGGGACTTCAGGAGTTCAAAATTGCTTTGAAGGTGGAGGTTGACTAGGCACTGATGTTGGTACACTGCTTTCCAAGGTAGATACTTAGAAGGTGACCACAGTCTTATTCAGCAATGAGATACACCCTGCTTGTCTAAGATGTGTTCAGATGTGTTAACCGTCAGACCACCTAAATAATACCTGTACTCTCTACTTCACTGACCTTTTATCAGGATCAAAAGAAATACCATTATGATAAATTCTAAACAAAACTACAGTCCAAAAGTTCTGAGAAAGGTACAGAACATTCTCTAATTCTAGCTTTTAACTAGAGCCCTCTTTAGAGCCTAATTATTAGGAGATGAGGAAGATAGGAAAAGGGGCCTTCTTCTATCTGGCACTGTGCCTTTAACTTCTCATCTCTTACCTTATTTCATTCTCACACAACCCCAAGAGACAGGAAGTCATATACAAAGATGTCAAAAGTTTATGTAAGGTTCCAGGACACAGGGTACAAATCTAGTTTGTGTTTGACTTCAAAGGCCACATTCTCTCTGCTGTGTCCTGCTAGCAGCAAGAAACATTCTGCACTCAAGTGCACCTCAACTCTTCTATTTGAACAGAGATCCACACCTAAGCTTGACACACCTTTTCCCTATGTTTAATTTCCAGCTCAGAGGACCCTATAGGGCTAATGAAATCTGCTGGATGAAGGGAAGCTTCCTTTCCCTTTTCTTTTCATCCAGGACCAGCATAATTTCTAAAGCAGCATCCCCCAGGAACAGAGAAGTGTTCTCCCAGACAAAAAGACCAAAAATCAGAGACTCAAGGGTCCTGCCAGATCAGATAGGAAAGAACACTAATTTGGTAGTCTCACAAACTAAAACTCTAACTTGGCTGGGCGAGGTGGCTTACGCCTGTAATCCTAGCACTCTGGGATGCCATGGTAAATGGATCTCCTAAACTCAGAAGTTCAAGACCAGCCTGAGTGAGAGCAAGATCCCATCTCTACTAAAAATAGAAAAACCAGGCAGTGCTGTGGCTCAGTGACTAGTGCACCAGCCCCATATACCGAAAGTGGTGGGTTCAAACCTGGCCCTGGCCAAACTGCAACAAAAAATAGAAGGGCCTTGTGGCAGGCACCTACAGTCCTGGCTACTTGGGAGCCTGAGGCAAGAGAATCACCTAAGCCCAAGAGCTGGAGGTTGCTGTGAGCTGTGATGCCATGGCACTCTACCAAGGGCAACAAAGTGAGACTCTGTCTCTAAAAAAAAAAAAAAAAATCTAAAAATAGAAAAACTGGCTAAGCATTGTGGCAGGCACCTACCATCTCAGCTACGCAGGAGTCTGAGGGAGGAGGATCACCTTAAACCCAGGAGTCTGAGGTTGCTGCACCGCATTCTACCCAGGGAAACGAGACTCTGTCTCAAGAAATAAAAACACCTGGATGCTACCCCCTTTCTTCTAGTTTCCTCATTTATAAAATGGAAATACAACACATCTCTTCACACAGCTATTAAAAGAATGAATAAAATAATGTACCAAGATATTCCCCTTTCCATTCAGCTGCCCTTCCTAGGGGTGACTGTATTAGCTGCGGTTCACCCCATCCTACCTCCCAAGGCTCGCCCCAGTGCCCCAGGTGGGAAATAGCCTTTGTTTACTCATACCTAATAAATGCCATTATTCTACACTTATCATGCTATCCTCCCTCATTTTAATAATCACCTTTACTGGGAAATCCTGAAAGGCTAGAATCATCACTTCTTTGTGAAATCCTAATCCAGCATACACAGTCCCTTCCAATAGCAGACTTCATAATAAATGCTTGTTGAATGAATAAATGAAATGCAAATATAACAAGAAACAATTAAATTTAACCCTGAAATAATAAAAAAGCCTAATTAGAGAAAAAAGTGAAAGCCAAGAAAAATATTCAAAGCATATTTTTTGAAAAGTTTTTATTGTTATTTTTAAGTTAGAGTCATTCAGAAAACAAACTCTTACTTTACAGTAGTTTATAAATTAAAAATTGGTAAAGTTACAAGTTCCTAAGCAAGTCTTTGTTTTTTATTTCAAGGGTGAACAGTCAAAAACATAAAAGAGAGGACTTAAGAAAGAACATCTGTACTGCAGGCAAAGTCCGCTGACTCAGTCAGTTCTTTCACCCCTAGCAAACCAGCTCCAACAAGAAACGGATGGGAGAAGCAAGCTACTGAAGTACCTAGGAAGGAATGGAGGAACTGTCCAGGGCATCACATCAGTAAGTCTTATGCAAAATCTTTTTTTCCCATTTTTAAGCAATGTGTACTGTCAACCTGTCACTTATACGAGTTACACACAAAAATTTCTCCTTGAAATACAAATTAAGCTTAGTTCCAAACAAAATTCATCTCTGCAGATGAGTATGTACATTGAGGGGGAGGGGGAGCATCTGCAAATGAAATCCACGTTGGTAAACACATTTCCCTCTTTCTCTCTGCTCCAAGGAAACAAATTTTCAAAATTGGTGGCCGCTGGTTACCAACTCACCAAGACTCTCTGGACATCTCCACCTCCTTGACTGCTTTGAATAACTTCCATTTTATTCCTAATTATTTCCCTTTGTTTAATCTTATATACTAGAAGTCAGGCATAAACACAGGCTAATCATATGCTAAACTGAAGAGAAAATTATTAGAAAGGCATACTGATTTAAATGTTGGTGTTCCTCAAAACTCAGATCCAAGTATGTCCCTCTCTCAAGTGTATGTAGACGGGGTCTCATCTCCTCTACACACAAGATAATCCAATCTAGATGCCACACACTTTCCCAAATCTGTATCTCCAGTTCCCTCCAGCATCTAGAGTTGTACCCAACCAGTATCCACATACACCTCCAGGACATTTCCACTGGGATGTTTCAAAAGCAGCTAAAACCCAATGCTTTTAGTCAACTCATCACCTCTTCCCCAATGTGTGGTCTTACTCAGGTGTTCCCAGAGTTAGTACACCTGTGCCCTTGCAGCATCAGACTATTATTAGGACAGATGGATCTCAAGAAAGCAGCCAACTTACTACGCACTTCCTTTGACCAACACCAGGCAAAGCACTTTACATGTATTAATTTATTTAGTGATTTAAAAAAAACTAGAGAAAATTATATTTTTAAACAAAAAAGCCAGGCCACAGAAAGGGCCTCATATAGGAGATATAGGATGTATTTTATATCACCTCACATGTGACAGCATATATTATACGCTATGAATGAATGTATGATATGATCTGATAATACCTTCTTTTCAGTATTTTCTGGGGGTACACTTTTTACTTATACCTGTCTTCCAAATAAACTGCTCAAGAGGGTAAGTAGAAATCATAGTAGTTTTGTCCACTTCAATATCCTCAGGACTTGGTGTAGAGGCTGCCATGGTAGAATGTCAAAAAAAAAAAATTGTTAAATATTCTTGAGTAGATTTTAAAAAATGACTGTGAAGATTAAATGAGAGAATACAGTTAAAAGTATACTCTTGGCTTATATTTGGTTAGCTTCCTTCATTTCATGCTTTTTTACAATTGACTTTATTGAAATATACTTTCTGGGCAGTGCCCGTAGCTCAGTGGTAGGGTGCTGGCCACATATACCAAGGCTGGTGGGTTGGAACCCAGCCCAGGCGTGCTAAAACAACAATGACAACTGCAACAAAAAAAATAGCCAGGTATTGTGGAGGCCACCTTTAGCCCCAGCTACTTGGAAGGCTGAGGCAAGAGAATGACTTAAACCAAGATTAAGTACATTTCTATCATCCTGGGACTTTCCCTCACACCCAACCTCGCTCACTGCCAGCCACCCTGGCAAACATTGACCTTCTTTCTGTCAGGACAGATTAGTTTGCCCAATATATGATTTCATTGTAAATAAGAGTGTACATTACATACTCTTATATTCAGCTTCTTTTGCTCACCAAAATGTATTACTAAATTCTTTTTGTTTGTTTGTTTGTAGACACAGTCTCACTCTGTTGCCCCAGGCTAGAGTGTCATAGTATCAGTCCAGCTCACAGAAACCTTGACCTCTTCAGCTCAGGCAATCAGTCTGTCCTCAGCCTCCCAAGTAGGTAGAACTACAGGCACTTACCATAACACCCAGCAAAATTTTTCTATTTTTAGTAGAGACAGGATCTCAATCTTGAGCAGGTTAGTCTCAAACTCTTGATCTCAAGGGATGTTACCACCTCAGCCTCCTAGAGTGCTACAATTAGTGCTACCACACCCAGCTGGCTAGCCTTTCCTTAATGATGCTTTTGAATCACAGAAGTTTCTTCCTATTTTGCCAATGTCCAATTTATCCATTTTTTAAATTGTAATATATGGGGCGGCGCCTGTGGCTCAAAGAAGTAGGGCACCGGCTCCATATGCCGGGTGGCGGGTTCAAACCCAGCCCTGGCCAAAAACTGAAAATAAATAAATTAATTAATAGAATTGTAATATATGCTTTCTGTGGCATATGAAAAAAGGCCACAAGGATTTACGCTGGTTGGAGTTTGTTGAGCCTTCTAAATCTGTGTTTATAGTTTTCATCAAATCTGAAAATTTTTCAGCCATTATTTTTCTTCAAAAAAATTTTTTTTGTTCTTCCTTTTTCTTCTGAGACAAAAATCACACATGTTAAACCATTTAATGTTGTCCCATGGGTCACTGAGTTTTGATTCATTTTTTAGTTTTTCTTCCCTGGGCTTTAGTTTGGGTAGTCTTTGCTGTATCTTCTAGTTTACTGACCTTTTCTTCAGAGTAGCTAACCTGCCTTTTCTCATCCAGTGAACATTTCCCTTCAGATGTATTTTTTTGCTCTAAATTCTATTACTTTAGAATCTTTCATTTCTTTCCTCATGTTCATGTTTTATTAAATTGAACATAACAATGTCAACTAAGCATATTTATAATTCAGAATGTTACATTGTTTATCACTGGATTTTGCTGTCTTCCTTTTAAGAGTGTTTTGTTTCAGTACTTGGTTCTGGCAGGCAGCTAAGTTGCATGAGGATCAGCTTGATAAATTGAAGGCTTATTTTACAACTTCGCTGAGATGGGTCTAAGGCAGTGGTTCTCAACCTTCCTAATGCTTTGAGCCTTTAAATTTAATTTTATGGTTGGGGGTCACCACAATATGATGAACTGTATTAAAGGGCTGCAACATTAGAAAGGTTGAGAACCACTGGTCTAAGGCTTTAGACTGGGCTAATTTAGCTCTATTACTAAGGTTTGACCTTTTGGGGATTCTTTTGAACATCCCAGGTATTTGATAAGGTTTCTCCCTTCTATCTGGTCAGAATTCAAATGTCTCCCAGCCTGTGAGCTCTGGCAATTTTTGTTCAGTTCAAAGCTCTCTAGTCATTTTCCATTAGGCCTCCTGCAGAGATCCCTATATATAGGTTTCTGGTGTTTATTTCTCTGCCTACCTCTCTCTCTCCCAGCCAACCTGACCTGCAAAATCCCAGGCAGAAAAGCCATCACCCCAAATCCAATGTCCTCAACTCACCAAGATCCACATGCTATGCTTGAGTTTCCCCTTCCTAAACCATGTTCCTAAAACACGCAGAGTTTCTACAGTGGGAAAGCCACAGAGATTACATAACTACTTCATCTGCTTCTTTTCTCTCAGTCCCCATACTGCCTGTTGACCCATCTGTCATCTATCTGTCCAAGTTCGTAGTTGTTAATGGTAGGAAAGCAAGTCTGATATCAGTTACTCCACTGTAACCAAAAATTGACGTCTCACCTAGTTGCGCTGTATTAGTCATGAGTTTTTGGTTTTGCTAGCTATTGATAATTGCTATGTGTTTCTATATAAGGATTTGGGTGCAACCTCTCCATCTCTCTCAAGGTTGTGCTTCAGCATTTGATAGAAAAAAGGATTAACAACAATGAACCCCCCAAATTAACACATCTAGGCTAAAGTAATACTGTGTTTGTGAAAAATAGAACGCAATAGCAAACTTTCACTGCTTTGGGAATAAGGAAGAAAAGCTCACTTTTGCTTAAAAAAGAAAAAAAGATGCAGCTTGAATAAATGTCTCCAACATTCCTATATGTGGCAATGATTTACAATCATATACCATGTTATCTTGATAGGTAAAATAAAAATTCGCTTAAAAGCATTCATAAAGCTATAGTAATTTGTCACCGTTAATAAAATATCTAAAATATAGCTTAGATATATCATCTATATCTAAAATAATTATGTATCACATGAGATCCCAAGAAAATTCTATGAATTTTTTTTAAAAGATGGGCTTCTGGAATGCAATCTGGCAAAATTATCAGAAGTCATAAAAACTGCCTTTCCTTTGACTCAGCTATGCCAACATTAAGAAAGGAAATAGCAGCTCAGTGGTTGTAGCACAGAGGTTCTGGTGCCAGCCACATACACAGAGGCTGGTGGGTTAGAACCCAGCCTGGGCCACCTCAACAACAATGACAACTGCAAAAAAATAGCCAGGCCTTGAGGCGGGTGCCTGTAGTCCCAGCTACTTGGGAGGCTGAAGCAAGAGAATCACTTAAGCCCAAAAGTTTGAGGTTGCTGTGAGCTGTGATGCCAGCGCACTCCACCAAACTCGACATAGTGAGACTCTGTCTCAAAAAAAAAAAAAA
>CAUYQV010034340.1:0-16684 GCA_963574575.1 Galagoides demidoff | reverse complement strand
CACCCGCCACAACGCCTGGCCATTTTTTGGTTGCAGCCATCATTGTTGTTTGGTGGGCCCGGGCTGGGGATTCGAACCCGCCACCTTAGGTGTATGTGGCTGGCGCCTTAGCCCATTGAGCCACAGGCGCCGAGCCGAAACCACTGATCGTTTTACTGAGTCCATAATTTTGCCTTTTTAGAATGTCACAGAGTTGGAATCATACAGTACATAAACTTTGCAGATTGGCTTTTTTCACTCAGCAATATACACTTTAAGTTCATCCATGTCTTTGCCTAGCTTCATAGCTCATATCTTTTTATTGATAAACAATACTCTATTCTGTACATTTCTTTTTTATTTGAGATTTGCTCTATTATTGGGTAGAATGCCATGGTGTCATTGTTGCTCACATCAATCTCAAGCTCCTGGGCTCAAGTGATCCTCCTGCCCCAGCCTCCCAAGTAGTTGGGACTATAGGCATGTACCACAACATCCAGCTCATTTTTCTCTTTTTAGTAGATATAGGGGTGTCACTCTTGCTCAGGTTGGTCTTGAACTTTTGAGCTCAAGTGATCCTCCTGCCTTGGCCTCCCAGAGTTCTAGGATTACAGGCATGAGCCACCACCCCTGGCCATTCTATACTTTTAAACATCTTTACTCACCAGGCCTCAACTTTGTCACCTAACCATTACTGCTTTGAAAGAAGGAATGCAACCCAAGAGACACCTAAGCAGCAGTGACCTCATGGAATAAAGAAGCTACCTTTGACATTTGACATGGAATCAGATTCCCACCTATGACCCAGGACCACTTCCAACTCTTCCTTTCAGTATGTCACCATGCCTTGAACCTTCTGGCCACCACCTCCATGTTTCACCTTTTTGATGTGGTATCTGCTAATACCTCCTCTGTACCTTACTTGCTCTCCTGTGTATCTTAGAGGCTGGAAGTTTGGCAACTACATGTCCAAGACTCCATTAGGGTTATAGGGTAGATAAGATGAGAGGCATCACGTGAAATTTTTCAGACTGAAGCAGGAGCTATCATTGTTCTTGCATTCACGGTGAGTGAGAACTCAGTCCTTGGTGAATGACAGTTGTAAGGTTTAGCTGAAAGCTTCTGGGTATTCTCCAGCCAATCCCTCACTCTGATGCTGAGATTAGGCAGTTGAGATTATCTGTGGTGATTCTCTGTGGTTCCTGGACTTGCCAATTTCTGAACTGCTGACATTATTTCCTCCAGCCCTCCCAGAGGTTTAGCAAAGCTGCAATTACCTGCATTGAATACCTTTCTGCTGAAATACCTAGAGTGGCTTCTAGCTTCCTTATCTCAGCCTAACCAGTAGGGTTATGGGGAGGCCTAATATCAGGCTACTGAAGAGAAGACCTCCAGTCTGAGGCACAACTTGCATGGCCATGTGGACATTCAGCTGCTCTCATCTCTCAGTTCCTGGCACATGTCTGGGGTGGCCTGTCCTCCGACTCTGGAATCCACCAAATCAGTGCATAGAAAAGAGTCTTGTAGTTCTCCCAGATCCTCCTTTATGGTGTCCTTTATAAAATCATTATCTTTCTAGTCATTAAATGTTCAGTTTGGGGTCCCCACCTCTCTCCCCAGACCACCCCCTTCATGCCCACGTGTGGAGGTCATGACTGCTATTCTCCAAATATTTCTGCTTCTCTCTCTTCTGAGCCATTGTATAATCACATCTCTGGGTCCTTTTGTGGTTGAGTAAGGGTCACGTGATGGGATCTGGACAGTGAATTTTGAGCAGAACTAATGTGTCACTCCTGGGTTTGCCAGAACTCTCTTCCACTTTGACATGGAAAATGCAACATTCAATATGGTGGCTGTTTCATCAGCCTGGATCCTGGAGAGGGGAGAAGAGAGAGCCACATTCAATCCCCTACTCCATCATGGTCATATATTGTGAACAAGAAATAAAACTTTGGTGTCTGAAGTCCCTGAGGTGTTTGACTTATTTGTTACTGCAGCATAACCCAACCTATCGTGACTGATATATCATAAATGATGACTTCCATGTTTACATTCCTTAACGTTAGAATCTTATCCAACTGACTTTTCAGCATTTCACTGGGATATTTCAAAGGCATCTCAGACCTGCCATGTCCAAATCTAGATTAAAGACCATCTTCTACACTGGGCCTCCTTCTGGGCTTCTTTTTCAGAAAATAATGTCCAGAGTATGGACCGCAAATCCAAACTCCTTAACCTACCTGTCTCCCTTACCCTCCAAGTCCAATTCACAAAGTTCCATAAACTCTACTTCCTCAATATCCTTTGAATCTACCAATATCTCTTTATTTTCACAGTGATGGTTAATTGATTAATTTATTTATTTTAGAGACAGGGTTGTGCTACATTGTCCAGGCTGGTCTCAAACTCCTGGCTTCAAGCAATCCTCCTTCTTCACTCCCCTGAGTAGCTGACATTATAGGCTTGAGATGCTGCACTCAGCTTGTAATAGTTAATTTTATATGTCAACTTGATTGGACCCCAGGATGCCCAGATATCTGGTTAAACATGATTTTTGCATATGTTTGTAAGGATGTTTCTGGAGGAGATTAGTATTCAAACTGGTGAGCTGAATAAAGCAGATGGTCCTCCCCAAAGTGGGTGGGCTCCCCCCACGGAGGGGCTGGCTAGAACAAAAGGGTAGAGGAAGGTTGAATTTTCTCTCTGCCTGACTGCAGCGCTTAGACATTGATCTTCTTTTGCCATTGGGATTTGTGGGTCTCAGGCTGGAACCTACACCATCAGCTCCCTTATTCTCAGGCCTTTGAAGTACACCATTTCCAACTTTTCTGGGTCTCCAGCTTGTGATGGTAGATCATCAGACTTCTTAGCTTCCATAATCACATGAGCCAATTCCTTATAACAAATCTCTTAGGATTAGTTATTAAAATATTTATTTATATGTATATCCTGTTTATTCTGTTTTTCCAAAGAGCCTAACTAATATAGTCATCAACCCTACCCTAGTCTGAACCACCATCAGCCCCCACATGGACAACTGCAATAGCACTGTTGCTCTCAAAATGAAGAACAAAAATTGTTGCATAATCCATAAGGCCCTGAGTGGTTCATCCTCTGCCTACTACATGAACCCTATATTGTACTCCTCTGCCCTCCAAATTGCCTTCGAGCCATCCTGGTCTGTTCTGCTATTCCTCACATGCACCAAGCCCTCTCCTGCCCCAGAGCCTTTGCATATGCTGTTGTCGGCAACATCCTTCTCCTGTTCTTCAAACCTCCCCTTTTTAACCTACTCAACCTTCAGATCTCAGAATGTCCCCTTTGAACAGCTCCCCCCAATCTTGTCCACATCCAATTTCTGCTGGGTCACCATAATGACTAAGGCTTTAGTCACCATAATCTGAGATTATCAGGGGTCAGGCTGAGTTTATCCCCAGTACCTAGCACAGTCCCTGATTCTGACAGGTGTCCCACAAACATTTCCTCATCCATGTTAACAAATCTGTATTGCATATAATTCTGTGCCAGGCATCAGATGTATGTTTACCCATTCGATCCTTAAAATGATCTAGTGATATAGGTATGTATGAGTTCCTTGTAACTGCTACAACAAATGACCACAAACTTCATGTCTTTTTTTTTTTTTTTGAGACAGAGTCTCAAGCTCTCACCCTGGGTTGAGTGCTGTGGCATCACAGCTCACAGCAACCTCAAACCCTTGGGCTTAAGTGATTCTCTTGCCTCAGCCTCCCAAGTAGCTGGGACTATAGGTGCCCACCACAACGCCCGGCTATTTTTTGGTTGCATTTGTCATTGTTGCTTAGCAGGCCCAGGCTGGATTCCAACCCACCACCCTAGTTATATGTAGTTGGCATCCTGCTGACTGAGCTATGGGCGCCACCCAAACTTCATGTCTTAAAACAACAGAAAGCAGTTCTGGAGGTTGGAAGTCTGAAATCAAGGTGTCAACAAGTCTGCATTCCTTCTGAGGGCTCTTGGGGAAGATCCTTCCTTGCCTTTTCCGGTTTTGGATGGCTCCAGGAGTTCCTTGTGTGGGGATGAGGGGAAACTTCACCTTTTCCCTGAAAGTTTGCAATTAAGGCAGATTGATAAAAGAAAGAGGTTTATGGGCAGCGCCTGTGACTCAAGGAGTAGGGTGCTGCCCCATATGCTGGAGGTGGTGGGTTCAAACCCAGCCCCGGCCAAAAACTGCAAAAAAAAAAAAAAAGAGGTTTATTCATCGTGTGTATGGGAGAATAAAAGAGTGATTACCTAATATCCCAATGGAATCCAGATATTTTTACTCCTTTTAGAAGTGAGGGGGAGAAATACAGGTAATTCTGTTTAGGGGCAATAAATGCTTGTTAAGGAGGATGAATCAATGGGGGAAAACAGATTGACTTGCAAATTAATCTTAGAGGCAAGTATTATGTTTAAAATAATTTTGGCCAGACCTGGTTGCATTCTTGAGCTTGTTTCCTGCAATATATTGAAATAACAGAAAGTGGAAAGGAAGTCAATTGTTCTTTTGATGGATTTGTCTGGTAGAGGGAAAGCCCCTTCCGAGGGACCATTGATCTTTAAGGACCTTTAACTCAATATACTCTTTATACCAAGGAGTCATATTTTGGAATAAAATTTCCTGAGCTCCTTCACTTGGCTCAGGGTTGCACCATTCAGGCTCCGACTCCATCTTGACATGGATTCTCTCCTGTGTCTCTGTGTCTGTTCTCCTTTTTCTTTTCAGACGCACTTGCCATTGGGCTGAGGACCCATCCAGATAATCTAGTGTGATCCTGATTCAAGATCCTTAATTTAAGTACATTTGCAGACTGGGTCTGGTGGCTCACGCCTGTAATCCCAGCACTCTGGAAGGCCAAGGTAGGTGGATTACCTGAGCTTATGGGTTCAAGACCAGCCTGAGCAAGAGTGAGACTCCCACCTCTAAAAATAGCTGAGTGTTGTGGCAGGTGCCTGTAGTCCCAGCTACTTGGGAGGCTGAGACAAGAGAATCACTTGAGACCAAGAGTTTGAGGTTGCTGTGGACTATGACACCATGGTACTACTCTACCAAGGGCAACAAAGCGAAACTCTATCTCAAAAAAAAAAAAAAATCTGCAAAGAGATCCTTTTTCCAAATAATGTCACACTCACTGGGTTGAGATATTAGGACATGGACATATATTTTGAGGGAAGGCCACAATTCAACCCACTACAAGGTACTATTATTATCTCCCATTTTACAGATGAGAAAACAGAGGCTGAGAAAGACCAAACACTTTGGTCAATATCACACAGCCTGCAAGAAGGGAAGGCAGTTTGAAAATTCAGGCAGTCGGCTTAAAAGCCTGGACTCACAACCACCTTTCTTATCAAAGAGAAAACCCCATAAAACCTCTGCCTTCATGGAGTTTGAATTCTGATGGAAGAGGTGAAAACAAATACGCAAATAAATGGGTATATAACAGAGTGTCAGGGAGAGCTGCAAAGAAAAATCAAGCAGGGTAAATGGTGTGAGGAAGGGACTTTCTGGAGTAGTCAGTGGAGACTTCCTGGGAGAGGTGACATGAGAAATGAATCAGAGCAAACCACACAGATAACGTGGGATGTATAAACATGATATAGAGTAAAAGTCCAATGAGGCCGGGTACAATGGCTCACCCCTGTAATCCTAGCACTCTGGGAGACTGAGGCAGGTGGATTGCTTCAGCTCAGGAATTTGAAACCAACCTGAGTAAGAGTGAAACTCTGTCTCTACTAAAAAGAGAAGAATTAGCCAGGAGAGGTGGTACATGTCTGTAGTCCCTGCTACTAGGGAGGCTGAGGCAAGAGGATTGCTTGAACCCAGGAGTTTGATGTTGCTGTGAGCTATGAGGCCAAAGTACTCTAGCCTGGGGCAACAGAGTGAGACTCTGTCTCAAAAAAAAAGGCCAGTGCAATTTTCTGCAATAATGAAAATGGTCAATTCCTGTGCTGTCCAACAAAATAACCACTAGCCACCTGTATCTACTAAGCTTTTGAAAATATGATTATTGTCACTGAGGAATTTGATGTTCAATTTTGTCTAAGTTTAATAAATTTAAATTTTAAGAGCCACATGTGGGTAGTGGCTACTATCTTGGATGGTATAGCTCTAGATCAGAGGTTGGCAAACTAAAGCCCCTGGGCTAAATTCACTGGGTCACTGGTTTGCTTTGTAAATAAAATTTTATTGGCACACAGACAGAGTCATTCATTTCCATGTTTACACCTGAACATTAGCAAAATTGAGTAATTGCAACAGAGAACATGTGGCCTGCAAAGCTAGAAATATTTTGACTTTTGTCCTTGACAGATATTTTCCAACCTCTATTCTAGACTTCATTTGGTTGTTCCCATGATGAATAAGTTAGCTGTGTATCTTTTTTTTTTTAGAGACAGAGTCTCACTTTGTCGCCCTCAGTAGAGTGCTGTGGCATCACAGCTCACAGCAACCTCCAGCTCTTAGGCTTAGGTGATTCTCTTGCCTCAGCCTCCTGAGTAGCTGGGGCTATAGGTACTTGCCACAACACTTGGCTATTTTTTCTTCTTGTTGCAGTTTGGCCAGGGACGGGTTCAAACCCACCACCCTTGGTGTATGGGGCCGGTGCCCTACTCTCTGAGCCATAGGCATTGCTCTTAGCTTTAGGATCTTAAGCAAATGCACCCTTGGTTTTTTTCTTTTCTTTTCTTTTGAGACAGAGTCTCACTTTGTTACCCTAGGTAGAGTGCTGTGATGTCAATCATAGCAACCTCAAACTCTTGGGCTCAAGAGATCCACATGCCTCAGCCTCCTGAGTAGCTGGGACCATAGGCACCTGCCATAATACCTGGTTAGTTTTTCTATTTTTCTTTTCTTTTCTTTTTTTTTTAAGTACAGACGGTGTCTAGCTTTTGCTCAGGTTGATCTCAAACTCCTGAGCTCAAGCAACCCACCTGCCTTGGCCTTCCAGAATGTTGAGATTACAGGTGTGAGCCATATTGCACCAGGCATTTTTTTTCCTTTTTTTTTTTCTTTCTTTTTTTTTTGATCGGGGCTGGGTTTGAACCTGCCACCTCCAGCATATGGGGCCGGCAGCCTACTCCTTTGAGCCACAGGTGCTGCCCCTCTTTCTTTCTTTCTCTCTTTTTTTGAGACAAAGTTTCACTGTCACCCAGGCTAATGTGCAATGGGAAGATCATAGCTCATTGCAACCTTGAACTCTTGGGCTCAAGTGAGCCTTCTGTCTTAGCCTCCCAAGTAGCCAGGACTACAGGCAAGTACCACCATGCCTGGCCAAGTGCATCCTTTCTTTTAGCCTCAGTTTTCTCATCAGTAGAATGGGGTGAGTGCCCCTGCCTATCGTACAAACTTGCTTTGCAATTATAATTGGACATGGTTGGCTGAGGGGCTTTGTAAGTGGAGATAGCCCTTGCAGGTGCTGCCCCCTGGGGTTGGGGTTACTCAAAGCCACTGGTGGCTCCTGTGACTTTCTCAGTCCTGCCCAAATGTATCATGGCCATTTTCCTTTTCACCTATACATGTTTTCCTCCCCTTTCTTCCTGCTCCTTTCTTCTCATGCCTCTGTCTTCTGTTTCTCTCTCTGCTCCTCCCCACTTTCCGCCACTTGTACCACAAATGTGGGGATGTGAGAAAGTTCCTGTAGAAATTGCAATCTCCTTTCCTCTCATGTGGCTCCTAGATAAGACAGTAAAAATCCGATTTTCAGCAATTTGCTTCATTTGTGAGCTCTCTGGAGTCTCTCTTTCTCCCCCTGACACAGGCTTAGCAAAATTGCCTGGGCGGAGTGGATATTTTTAACCACTTAGTAGTCAGAGCAGGTTCATCAAAAGTTTTGCAAGAAACTGCCCCTCCTGCCCTGTGCATGGTGCTGGTGGGGGGTTAGGGGCTGGCAGCAAGCTCCCGGGGTTTATGGAGGGAGCTTTTAAGGAAAGCACATGGCCAGTTGAAGTAAGTGAAGTTCTTTTAGGAAGAGGTAGATGATCCCCTTCCAACAGGAGTGAGGCTGAGGAACCCCAGTCAGCCTTTCTTTCATTCCTGATTGATGCCTCCCTTCATTAAACCCATCCCTAAGGGAGACCAATGGTGCAGCCCTAGAGTTTGGCTCCCAGGACAGAGCAGAGCCACAAATTGAACATGGTGGGGAGTGAACAGAGAATGACCTGCACTGATGCCACTATTTTTTTTTTTTTTTTTTGCTTTGTTGCCCGGGCTGGTGTGCAGGGGCACAATCTTAGCTCACTGCAACCACCAACTCCTGGGCTCAAACCATCTTCCTGCCTCAAGTATCTGGGACTATAGGCAGGTACCACCATGCCTGGCTAATATTTAAATTTTTTGTTAAGACAGGGTCTCACTATGTTGCCCAGGCTGATCTCAAACTCCTGGTCTCAAGGGATCCTCCTGCTTCAGCCTGCCAGGGTGTGGGATTGTAAGTGTGAGCCACTATGCCACTATAGACTTTAGGGACAGCCCTAAGAAGCCAAGCCCAGAGCCCAAGTTCTGGAACTAGACAGAAGTGACAGTGGCACAATGTGGACATCTTTATTATAGCTCAGTTGTATACTTGAAGATGGTTACAGTGGTAAATTTTATGTTGTAGATATTTTACCATAATAAAAAATAAAATTGTTTACCAGAGAGAGAGAGACAAGGAAAAGAGATACTGGGGGACAATCTGTGCTCCAGATCAGAGTGAAGAGAGAGAGGAAGCCATGCGAAAGCCAGAGCCAGGTTTCTGGTGGAGGGAGGCCTGGCTTGTATGCAAAGGCCCCGAGGCAGGTGTGTTTTCAAAACATCTAGATGAGAGCAGAGAGAGGATGGGGCCTTATAAGCAATGGAAGAGGGCCCATGTTTTTATTTAAGAGTAATAAAAGGTTTGAGCATGAGATTGACCAGCTCTGATTTAGGTTTTAAAGTAATCAGTCAGGTTGCTAAACCATAGGGGCACTCTCAGCTTCAAAAGGGCTGCAGGTTGGGTTTCCCCAAGCCCAGATTTCCTGGGTATAGATCAGACCACTCCTGTGTGGCCCTTCTTTATCCATTCTTCCTTTCCTTCCTGCAAGCTTACAACATTGCGTCAGTGAGCATAACAGTTGGGCATCACTTGAGCAAAAGGATGCTAAGATGGAGATTTCAACTAAGCAGACACAGTGACCAGCACAGGATGCCAGACCATAGCGAAGATTAACTTTGGCTTTTCATTTAATTTTTGTTTTGTTTTGTTTTGTTTTTTGTTTTGGAGACAGGATCTTGTTCTGTTGCTCAGGCTGGAGTACAGTGGTGTCATTATAGCTTACTGTAGCCTCAAACTCCTTGGCTCAAGGGATCCCCTTGCCTCAGTCTCTGGACTAGTTAAGACTATAGGAGTGTGCCACCCATTTTTGGTAGAGATAGGGTCTTGCTATGTCACCCAGGCTGGCTTGCAGTGGTACAATCAAAGCTCATAGCAGCCTCAAACTCCTAGGCTCACGGGATCGTCCTTCCTTAGTCTTCTGAGTAGCTGGGACTAGAGGTGTGTGCCACCATATCCAGCCATTTTTTAACTTTTTGGGGTTTTTTTTGAGACAGAGTCTCACTATGCCACCCTCCTTAGAGTGCAGTGACATTGCAGCTCATAGCAACCTCAAATTCTTGGGCTTAAATGATTCTCTTGCCTCAGCCTGGGAGTAGCTGGGACTACAGGCGCCCACCACAACACCCGGCTATTTTTGGTTGTAGTTGTCATTGTTGTTTGGCAGGCCCGGGCTGAGTTTGAACCTGCCAGCTTCAGTGTATGTGGCTGGCACCCTAGCTGCTGAGCTTCAGGCGCCAAGCCTATGCCCGGCTGTTTTTAAAGACAGGGTCTCACTCTGGCTCAGTCTGATCTTGACCTGCTGAGCTCAGGTGATCCACTCTCCTCGGCCTCCCAACAGATGTGAGCCACCACACCCGGCAGAGGATTTCGTTAGAGAGGCTATGCTATGAGCCTGTGATCTCCCTCTTCAGAGGAAGGAGATAGAGCAAGGTGTCCCCTTGCCTCAAGCCAAAGAAGGGGAAACATCAGCAAAATGCTATGCAGAACCAAGTGTGGGTCCCCTCAATTTTCAGGGACTCATGGCCCGGGAAAGACAAGGGAAAGGGGCTGGCAATTGCCCTGGTGGGTCAAAAATCATGGCTACTTTTAGGAAGGCTTCCTGGAGGAGTTATCAGGACTCCAACAGCAAGTCTGTGACTGGCTTGAATGAGGCAAGAGTCAGTCTGAGTAGGGAGCAGGTCCCAAGGGAGGCAGCAGAGAGGTCAGAAGGACCCTTAAAAGTTACAAGAAAAAATCTGAACTCTGGATTTAGGGCCACCAGATAATCCAGTATGATCTCATCTTGAGAGTCTTAACTAAATTACTTACATCTACAAAGACTCATTTTCGAAATAAAATCACATTCACGGGTTTTGCATGTTAAGAGGTGGACACATCCTCTTAGGGGCCACCATTTGACCCACTATACTCCCAGAGCTTAAGCCTGGGTGTGAAAGGAAAGGAGGGAAAGAAGGGACCCCTCCATCACCAGGCCCCAGGAGCCTGACCCCAGGTAGGGGCAGCAGAAGGAAATGAGATTTAAGTCTAAACCACGGTTCTAACCTGGCTCTGGACATTCTTGTTTTGAATCGAAACCAAGCTACTATATAACCTAAAGTGACCCTGGGAACATCTGTTATCTGAGACGATTAGAAAGCAATCATGAGGCTAAGATTTTATCCAGTGGGGTGGAGCAGGGGGATATGCTTCCCCCCAACCTGGAAAGCATGTTGTAGGGCAGAGGAAAATGAAACCAGAGTTGTGTTTAATACAACCCCATGAGTAGAGTTTGTACAACACTGGTGCATTTTATCACTGCCATCTCTCTCTCTCTCTCTCTCTCTCTCTCTCTTTTTAATTTAATTTTTTTTTTTGAGACAAGTTCTCACTCTGTTGCCCAGGCTGTCATGCAATGAAGTGATCATAGCTTACTGCAATCTTAAACTCCTGGGCTGAAGCAATTCCCCATCCCCACCTTAGCCTCCTGAGTAGCTGGGACTACAGGCATGTGCCAGCACACCCAGCTAGTTTTTCTTTTTCCTTTCTTTGTAAAGGCAGGGTCTTGCTATGTTGCCCAGACTGATTTTGAACTCTTGGCCTCAAGTGATCCCCCCACAGGGGTGAAATTACAGGTGTGAACCACCAGGGCTATCTTCACAGTGATCTGTTGACCTCTAGGATTCTTCCAGGTCTTTTTCTCTACTCAACACCAACCCCTCTCCACCCAACTTTCACTGGATCTCAGTCCTCCTCTGTGCTGGTGCCCTGCTGGCCTTCCACTCACTCGACAAACACTGCTGTGTGACAAGGGCTGGCAAAGGAAGAGCAGTGCAGAGTCAGGAGGGAACAATGTAGAGGAACTTCTCTTTAGGAGTTGACATCCTGGTGGTGGACCCAGACAACAGACAAGATGAACACAGAATAAATGTCTGCAGTATATCCTAGGGCAGAGAGGACTAAAGAAAAGCAAAGTGGCTATGGTGTCTATGGGAGTTGTAGATTGGGGGTGGTGTTGTGTGTATGTATCAGGGAAGGTTTCTCTGGGGAGGGGGACAGGTAAAGGCAGACACGGAGGAGCTGGGGAAGGAGTTATTCACATATCTGGGAGAGAATAACTCAGGCAGCTGGGAATAAACAACCTGTGCAAAGGCCCTGAGGCAGCCGTGAACTTGGTGAGTTTGGGGAATAGTGGGGAAACCCAGGTGGCTGGAGACAGCAACCAGGACAGAACATGCAGGACTTTGTGGTCTCAGAGAGGACTACAGGTTTGCTCTGAGAGAGAGGGTCCATAAGCAGACCTCCCTGGGATATCTACTTTCTAATCCCAGGATCTGTGAATATGCACATTTACTGACAAAAGAGACTTTGCAAATGTAATTAAAGGATCTTCAGACAGGGAAATGATTTTGGATTATTAAGTGGGTCCAACCTAATTACACAAATCCTTTAAAAAACATAAGGGAGGCTTGGTCCCCGTAGCTTGGCGAGTAAGGGAGCCAGCCACATACACCGAGGCTGGCGGGTTCGAGCCTGGCTCAGGCCTGCTAAACAACAATGACAATTCCAACCAAAAAATAGTCGGGTGTTGTGGCGAGCGCCTGCAGTCCCAGCTACTTGGGAGGCTGAAGCAAGATAATCACTTAAGCCCAAGAGTTTGAGGTTGCTGTGATCTGTGACAACACGGCACTCTACTCAGGGTGACACAGTGAGAGTCTGTATCAAATAATATTTCAAAAAAAAAAAAGCATAAGGGAGACCAGATACAGTGGCTTACACCTATATTCCCAGCTATTTGGGAGGTTGAGGCAGGAGGATCACTTAAGGCCAGGGGTTCAAGACCAGTCAAAATAGCAAGATCCTATCTCTACCAAAAAAAAAAAAAAGAAAAGAAAAATTAGCCAGGTGTGGTGGCACAGGCCTCTATTCCCAGCTACTCGGGAGCTGAGGCACCAGGATTGTTTGAGCTCAGAGTTCAAGGCTGCAGTGGCTTTGGTTGCACTCCAGTCTGAAGGTCAAAGTAAGACACTGTCTCAAGACAAAAACAAAAAACAAAACAAAACAAAAAAAACGATAAACTGAAAAATTTGTAAAAGGAAGGCAGAGTGTTGCAGTATGAAGAAGGACTTGAGTCTCCTGGCTGGCTTTGAAGATAGAGGAAGAGGCCCCAACACAAGGAGTGCAGGAGACCTCTGGAAGCTGGGATTTCAGTCCTACAATCACAAGAAACTGAATTCTGCAACCCCTAAAAATAAGCAAGAAAACCCAACCTTCCTTACAGCCTCCAGAAAGGTGCACGGCTTGCTGACACCTTCATCTTAGGTAAGCGAGACCTGTACCAGACTTCTCACCTTAAGAACGGTAAAATAATACATTTATATTGTTTAAAAACGCTAAGGACGTGATGGCAGCAATAAGTAACCAACTTTAGTGGGAGCCTTTAGGCGTGACCAGGCTCAGGTGCTCATACGCGCGCCCCCTGGAGGCTATGGAAAGAACAGGTTTCAGGGCAAAGGCAGGAGACGGAGACCAGGGCAGAGGGAACTGCTCCATGTAGGTTAATGATGCTGGACTGGACCAAGAAGGGGTCGTGGAAGTGGAGAGAAAGTCCAAAGTTTGGATGTGGTTGGCCTGAGGGTGGGGCAAGAGGCAGAGAGAGAGATACAGAGACAGAGACAGAGACATACGCGTGCACACACACACTCACACACAAGATGTCCTGAAGGTTGGATGTAGTGTCTCACACCTGTAATCCCAGAAGTTTGGGAGGCCAAGGTGGGAGGATCCTTGAGGCCAAGAGTTAGAGAACAGCTTGGGCAACAGAGTGAGACCCTGTCTCTAAAAAAGTAAATAGGCTTGGCACTTGTGGCTCAAGTGGCTAAGGCACCAGCCACATACATCTAAGGTGGCAGGTTCGAATCCAGCCCTGGGCCTGCCAAAACAACAATGATGGCTGCAACCAAAAAATAGTCGGCCGTTGTGGCGGGCGGCTGTGGTCCCAGCTACTTGGGAGGCTGAGGCAGGAGACTCGCTTGAGCCCAGGAGTTGGAGATTGTTGTGATCTGTGATGCCACTGCACCCTACCCAGGGTAATAGCTTGAGGCTCTGTCTCAAAAAATAAATAAATAAATAAAGTAAATAAAGAGGGCAGTGCCTGTGGCTCAAAGGAGTAGGGTGCTGGCCCCATATGCCGGAGGTGGTGGGTTCAAACCTGGCTCCAGCCAAAAACTGCAAATAAATAAATAAATAAATAAATAAATAAATAAATAAATAAAGGGAGCAGTGCCTGTGGCTCAAAGGAGTAAGGCACCGGCCTCATATGCTGGAGGTGGGCAGGTTCAAACCCAACCCCGGCCCAAAACTGCAAAAAATAAATAAATAAATAAATAAATAAATAAATAAATAAATAAATAAAGGATGGCTCCACGACTGTTGCACAGTGGTTACGGTGTCAGCCACATAGACCAAGGGCTGGTTTGAACCCAGCCTGGGCCAGCTAAACAACAATGACAACTGAAACAATGAAAAAATAGCCAGGTGTTGTGGCAGGCACTGTAGTCCCAGCTGCTTGGGAGGCTGAGGCAAGAGTTTGAGTTTGCTGTGAGCTGTGACGCCACGGTACTTCACCCAGGGTGACATAGTGAGACTCTGCCTCCAAAAAATAAATAAATAAACAATGACCAGAGCCTCTGAATTGAGTACCTAGAGACTCTCGTCTCCTCTGCCTCCCTCTGGTGTACCCCAGCGTCCCAGATGTCCCAGGCAGAGGCCACTTGCTTTCTCTCCTGAGGATTTGCCTCTGCCCTGTAGCTCTCACTCATCACATCTGCTGTCTCCATCTCAAGAAAGGAAGTCAGATGGAGGCTGGAGAGGGGCTGAGATCTGGGAGCACTCAGACTCCAAAGCAGGTTTGGTATCTGAGCCCAGCCCCGCCAAACCAACTCCCAACTCTCAGCTTGACCCCTGGTCTGCACCTCCCTCCCTCTCTCTCTCTGGAATTTTCATTCTCTTTTTGGTAACCGAATTATCCCATCTCTGCCTTTCCCTGGGGGCCGCCTGCCGAGCTGTGGGTGAGGAGGGGCCCAGATCGCAGCGCTAGATATTAAACCATCAATCACCCGCCAACACCGACTCCCCAGCGCCAGGACCCTTGCCAGTTCAGCCTGGAACCATAGGCAGCTCCAGTGCAGGCCTGGTGACCTGGGGACCCCACCTGGGTGGGATCTTGAAAGATTCTCACAGGCCTGCATCCACCTGGGTAGGTGCATGGGTGCAGATCACTTATATGGGATCCGCAGACAGGTGTCCTAGGTTCACATCCAGAAGCTGCCCCTTGCCAACATGTGGGAGCCACTTCACCTCCTTGGGCCTCAATTTCCCTACTTGTAAAATGGCAATAATAACATTTTCTACATTACTAAAATTCATTGTGAGGATTAAATGAGTTAGTGCAGGTGGCAGTACCTGGCTCATAGTAAATCCTATTTAAGATTTGCTGCTAGGATCACTTTCTGTTCTCAACAGATTGGGGGCTATCCACTGGTGATAGAAATCTAAGAATTTTGACTTGGGGGGGCAGGAACTTAGTGATGTTCATGCCTGGGTTATCCTATACATGGCTGATTCCTTGTTTGAGTCAGAATTGGACTTTGTTTTTTCTTTTTTTTTTTAATAGTAATTTATTTATTTATTTATTTATTTTGAGACGGAGCCTCAAGCTATCCACCTGGGTAGAGTGCCATGGCATCACAGCTCATAGCAACCTCCAACTCCTGGGCTCAAGCGAGTCTCCTGCCTCAGACTCCCAAGTAGCTGGGACCACAGGCGTCCGCCACAACGCCCGGCCATTTTTTGGTTGCAGCCATCATTGTTGTTTGGTGGGCCCGGGCTGGGGATGCAAACCCACCACCTTAGGTGTACGTGGCTGGCGCCTTAGCCAATTGAGCCACAGGCGCCGAGCCATGTTTTTTCATTTTTTGAGACAGAGTCTTACTCTGTTGCCTAGTCTAGAGTGCTGTGGCATCAGCCTAGCTCACAGTAAACTTCTGAGCTCAAGGGGTCCTCTTGCCTCAGCCTCCCAACTAGCTGGGACTATAGGTACCTGCCACAATGCCTGGATAATTTTTCTATTTTTAGTAGAGATAGGGTATCACTCTTGCTCAGACTGGTGCACTCCTGAGTTCAAGGGATCTTCCTGCCTCAGCCTCCTAGACTGCTAGGATTACAGGTGTGAGTTACCTGCCCAGGCAGGAATGTGATTTTTAAAAAGGCAAGGAGCAATGGCTCACGCATGCAATCCCAGCACTTTGAGAGGTCAAGATGGGATAATCTCTTGAGCCCAGGAGTTTAAGATTGCAGTGAGCTATGATCCCAGCACTGCACTGCAGTGTGGGCAACACAGCAAGACTGTCTCAAAGAAAAAAAGAAAAGAAAATACAAAAGAAAAAAGTTCTTGCAGAGCCTTCACTAGGGCTGAGCAACCCATATTCAGATGTGCACAATTTAGAAAACAAGGACTTCAGCACTTTGCACTGGCTGTTCCCTCTGCCTGGAATGCTCTTCTCTTAGATACTTACTCCTTCTTGCTTGCTTCTGGGCTTTGCTGAGATGTCTTCTCAGTGAGATTACCTTCTTAAAATTGCATGCAGTGCCCCTGTCACCTCCAGTTGCCTCTTAATTCATAGCATGTGCCACCACCTTATATGCTGTATGTTGGGTCTGTCTGTCTGTCCCCACTGGAACATCAACCCCAGGACACTACCCAGCTCATCTCCTGGTGTGAAATAAACACTTAGTAAATATTCATTGACTGACTAACTGAATGAATTCCATTCAGGTGTGCCCAGAGGGCCCCTGCAGGCTGTAGCCAACACAAAGTTGCTCCGGTCTGGGATTGCCAGCAATCTTGGCGTTCCATGAGGTGGAGGGAGTGTCATCAGATGCATTCAGGGACCCAGGTGGTCCTCCACCAACTTTTGTGGACCTTTCTTTTATTTATTTATTTTTTTTTGAGACAGAGCCTCAAGCTATCCCCCTGGGTAGAGTGCCATGGCATCACAGCTCATAGCAACCTCCAACTCCTGGGCTCAAGCGAGTCTCCTGCCTCTGCCTCCCAAGTAGCTGGGACCACAGGC
>CAUYQV010034339.1:0-19863 GCA_963574575.1 Galagoides demidoff | reverse complement strand
TCATAGCAACCTCCAACTCCTGGGCTCAAGCGAGTCTCCTGCCTCCGCCTCCCAAGTAGCTGGGACCACAGGTGCCCGCCACAACACCCAGCCATTTTTTGGTTGCAGCCATCATTGTTGTTTGGCGGGCCCGGGCTGGGGATTCGAACCCACCACCTTAGGTGTACTTGGCTGGCACCTTAGCCGATTGAGCCACAGGCTCCGAGCCAGAGTCTTACTTTGTTGCCCTCTGTAGAGTGCTGTATCGTAGCACAGCACGTACCCTGTTTGAAGTTGCTGTAGCTCACAGCAATCTCAAACTCTTGGGCTCAAGAGATTTTCTTGTCTCAGCCTCCCAAGTAGCCTGGGATACAGGAGTCTGCCGCAATGCCTAGTTATTTTTTGAGACAAGGTCTTGCTCTGGTCAGTCTGGTCTTGAACCTGTGAGCTCAGATAATCCACCCACCTGGGCCTCCCAAGTGCCAGGATTATAGGCGTGAGCCACCAAGCCCAGCCTTTGTCTGTTCTTTCTTGACTGCTCTGGAAAGTCAGCTGTCTTGAGGGTCATTTGTCCTGCCTTGTAGTGAAACCTCGAAGAATTTGACCCAGACAGATAAGCCCCCTGTGACTCAGGAGGGCAAAGGTTGTTTTCTGGAAGAGCACAGACCTCCCAGGGCTCAGACGGAGAAGGATCCTCAGTGGCCCCCAACTGCCCATCAGGCAGACCCAGATGCCACAGCTTTACTAGGTCTTGCCAAGGAGCAGCGCCCTGGCCCACATGTGACCAACAGTCACTCTCCCCCTGAGACAGGCAGTTTCCTGCATCAGCCTCCCCAGGCACAGGGAGGGAACGAGAGGAAGAACTCAGGGGAAGCAGGGAAATCGTTCTTCCAGCCCAGTTGGCAGAGCAGTGAAGACCTCTCAGGGCCTCTCCATTGTGTGACGCCCTGCCAGGCTCCTCAGGCTGCCAGCACAGACCTGGGGTTAAGACTTTAACCGGGCCAAAATGTAATGTTTTTAAAGTGTGGTGAAGCTACAAACAGTGTGCTGTACTTAGTGGCTTCAGAGTTGGGCCCTCAGAAAAGGAAGCAAACTCAGACATGGTCCAAATAACAGAGTTGCTATAAGTTACTCCACTGGTGAGCAGGCCCGGGGTCCTCTCCCGACTGGCTGCAGAGGTATACTGCCCCCCACCCCCACCGTCCCTAGGGGACCCAGCCACTGTGGGGCCACCCACTCTTCACTCAGAACATTCTGGAATTCCTCTCTGGAATGATCACCAGAGCCCAAGATTGTTCTCTTTAACATTCTCAGCATGGCGAGTCTCTGTCTTCTGAAGATCCATTAGAGTGACGGCGTTATGGAATACAGTCTTTTAAAAAATTCTTTGCTGAAATACAACATACACACAGGAAGGTGCATAGATGATCAGGGAACAGCTTGATACATTTTCATAAATGAACACACACATTTACCACCACCCAGGTCAAAAACAGAACATTACGGCAGCCCAGAGCGCGCTCCAGGCCCACACCCCCTACTATCCTGGCACCCAGCAGCACAGCCTGCTTAGCTTCTGACCAACTTTATATAAATGGAAGTCTACACTGTGTGTCTGGCTCCTTCCAATGTATATCTCGGTGAGATTCAAACATCATATTGCTTGTAGCAATATTCATTCTTATATCCGTATAGCTGTGATTTTCAACTGGTGGTACAACTTGCTGGTGTGCTGTGAAAATTTTTAAAGATCATTAATTAAATTATTTCCAAAAGAATTTCAAAGCACAGTAAGTGTATTTTTTTTTTTTACTCTTTTTTGGATCAATATAATGTAAGCGTGCTTTGGAAGGTTAACTACAGGTTTAAGTGTGCCATGAGATTAAAAAAAGGTTGAAAAACACTGCTGTATAGTATTCTATTGTATGAATAGATTATTTATTGGGCATTATAGACAGTGCTTCTAAGAATATTCTTGTGCCAGAGAAAAACTCAATTAAATTCAGGTTAGGGGAAGGAGAGAGGGAGGGGGGAGGGGGTTGGTGTGCTCCCACCTGACTGGCACAATGTAAGGGTATAAGGCCCCTCCTGGGAGAGGGGCATAACTAAACAGGGCCTTAACCCAATCAGCAGGGCCACCTGATCGTTTGTAACCTCATATTGATTTGAAATTTTTTTTTAAAGCATATTTTTGTGTCTTTTGGTGAACATATGCCTGAGTCGCTCTTGGGCCCACCTCCAAGTGGGCTGCTGCATGGCAGGGTGCGGGTGTGCCTGGGTTTAGCTTTACCAGATCTTGCCACAGGGATCTCCAATGTGGCCGGACCAATTTACGTGCCACCAGCTAGTGGAGTATGAGAATTGCACTTGCTCCTTAACCTCACCAACAACTGTTTTTTAGTTTTATCCATTCTGGGAGAGGAGGGGTAGCATCATACATTTTGGGATTTAATTTGCATTGAGAAGCCCAGTCTTCGTGTTTTAAGTTAGGTGCCTGGGCTGTAAAGGGAACGGAAAGGACACTCATGTTGGGTTTGTGATGGGACCTGGGATCAGTGAGTGTCCAGGGTTCCACTCCCCAGGGAGAAGACTATGTGAAGTCACATTAATATGTCAGTCTCAATACCATCCAGGCTTATTTATTTACCAGACTGGACTTATAACAGTCCAGTCATCCGGGGACTTCTAGAGAGGTACAAAAAGGGCACCTCTGAGGTCTAAGTCTCCACAGATGTTTGCTGAGTGAATTCTCACATGATTCTAGCAGCAGCAAGATCTCATGCTCTGGGTCTCCTGCCTTTCATCGGCTCCCATTTGTGGCTGTTTCCCTTCCACGGCTCACAGGCCACCCTCCCCAAGGCTGCCCATGAATACATGTGGGTGCACTGATTTTCTTGCCTTGGCTACAGCAGTACCAGGGAGGTGAGCTGTCCCCATTACATTTTTGCGCAGCAAGATTGCAGAAGCTCCCAGGAGCGGCTCCACCACTGCATGGCATGTCCGTGTCTGTCACAGAGCTGGAGATGCCCTGATTCCACAATGGAGAAACTGAGGGGCAAGGTCCTTTTTTTGAGATATTTAATGAGATGTCTTTGAGTATCTATGTGCCAGGTTCAGTACTAGGTACTAAAGTTAAAGAGATAAAATTCATAAACCTTATCCTCAAGATGCTTACAGCTGAGGGAGTAAAACAATCAAAATGCAATGCTAGTGGGCCAGGCCCCATGGCTCACAGCTACCATCCCAGCACTCTGGGAGGCCAAGGCGGGTAGATTACCTGAGCTCAGGAGTTCAAGACACTAGCCAGGCATAGTAGTGGGTACTGTAGTCCCAGCTACTCAGGAGGCTGAACCAAGGTGACAGCTTGAGCCCGAGAGTTTGAGGTTGCTGTGACCTGGACGCTATGGCACTCTACAGAGGGTGCAGAGTAAGACTTTGACTCAAAAAAAAAAGAAAAAAAAAAGAGCTGATTCCTTTGTTTCTGTGGTTGCACACATGAGCATCTACAGAGGCCACAGACTCTGAATCTCCTCCTCTCACCTGGGAGCTCACCTGGGGTGCAGGGATGCCCCTGGGCACCACACTGTCTGCTTCTCTAAGGATTTGCTTTGCTTATACTCTTGCAAACTGAGAGTGACAGGGACATGTCACCCAGGAGTGGCCTGCTTCCAGTGGGGATGGCAGTTGGTGGATAAATACCCCAGCTGTCCCACCCCCAGCAAGACCTTTTGGAGGCACATTCCCCAGTGTCTCCCAGAGGGGCCCAGGGGAGTTGAGCCTCACTTGCCCATGGGCTAACCTGTCTCTTCATACACCTCTTACTGGCTTCCTCCCCTCCCGGTCTCACTTCCAGAGCCCCTCCCTGTGCTGTCTGGATTTACCTCCCAAATAAGCTTCCATCCATGTTCTCAGCTCAAGGCCTGGTTTGGGAGGAACTCACACCATGAGAATGTGAAGCAGCCAAGTGTCACATGATAGGGAGGGGTGGGGACTGTGGCAAACGCCCATGTGAACTTTCAGCTGATGGTGTCCAAGTTGCCATCTCCTTTAGCTCCTCAAGAGTTGCACCTAGATTCTCCTGTGATGTTATGGAGAGAAACACCACGGATTGTCCACAAACGCAAGAGATGGCATGTGCCAGGCCTGGCGCTCAGTGTTTACATGTAATTTTTACTGCATCTTCATAACAGAAGTGGGAATTACTATCTTCCCCTTTATAGATGGAGAAACTGAGGCATAGAGAGGTTAAACTATTTGCCTAAAGTCACAGAGCCAGGAAGCTGGATTAGATCAGAATCTTGTCTGGACAGATGGAATAAAGCCATGTCACATGAGGCCAGGCATGGTGGCTGATGCCTGTAACCCAGCATTCTGTGAGGTCCAGGTGGGAGGATTGCTTAAGCTTACAAGTTTGAGAACAGCCTGAATGAGATCCCTGTCTCTACTAAAAATAGAATAATTCACAGGGTATTGTGGCAGGCACCTGTAGTCCCAGCTGCAAGAAGATTGCTTAAGCCTAAGAGTTTGAAATTATTATGAGAGTACCATTGTACTCTACCCAGGGTGACAGAGTAAGACTCTGTCTCAAAAAAAAGAAAAAAAAGAAGAGTTCATTCCTTCCTTTTGTGGCAAAGATATGTGACAGTATGATTAACCATTCCCCTGTTGGAGGCCATCTGGGCCAATTCCAGCTTCTGGCTGTTACCAGCAAATAATTGCTGTGGACTCCCATGTTTTTTTGTGTGTGAACTTAAGTTTTCATTTCTCTGGAATAAATGCCTAGAAGTGTGAGTCCTGAGTCACATGGTAAGTCACATGGTAGCTGCGTGTTTAGTTGTTTGTTTTGTTTTTTTTTTGAGACAGAGCCTCAAGCTGTCACCCTGGGTAGAGTGCTGTGGCATCAAAGCTCACAGCAACCTCAAACTCCTGGGCTTAAGCAATTCTCTTGTCTCAGCCTCCCAAGTAGCTGGGACCACAGGTGCCTGCCACAATGCCCAGCTATTTTTTGGTTGTAGTTGTCATTGTTTGGCAGGTCTAGGCCAGATTTGAACCTGCCAGCTCTGGTGTCTGTGGCTGGCGCCTTAGCTGCTTGAGCTACAGGTGCCATCCATGTGTAGTTTTTTAAAGAAACTGCCACACTGTTTTCCAGAGTGACTGTGCCCTTCTATATCCCTGTCCCCACGCATGCGTGCTCCAGTCTCTGTATGCTCACCAGCATCTGTGTGGTCTCTGTTTGCATGTTAGCCATTCTGGTAGGTGTGTGACATTGTCTCACTGTGGTTTTAATTTGCATCTCTCTAATGGCTAAAATTATTGATCATCTTTTCTTTTCTTTTCTTTTCTTTTTTTTTAGAGACAGAGTCTTACTGTGTCACCCTCAGTAGAGTGCCATGGCATCACAGCTCACAGCAACCTCCAGCTCTTGGGCTTAGGCAATTCTCTTGCCTTAGCCTTCGAGTAGCTGGGCCTACAGGCACCCACCACAACGCCCGGCTATTTTTTTGTTGCAGTTTGGCCGGGGCCAGGTTTGAACCCACCACCATGGGGCCATGGGCACTGCCCAGATCACCTTTTCATGTGCTTATTTGCCATCTGCAGATCCTTTCTGGTTAAATGTCTGTTCATTTCTGAGCTTTGTCTCACATACAATACAAGACGTTAGTATGAAATCCTAATATCCGTGTTCCCTGTGGTGGGCACATTTGTAAGTTCCCCATCCGCCACTGGCTAGGTGGCCAGAGTTAGGACATTTTTGCTCTAGAGTTCAAGAGATGATTGTAGGTGGGTCTAAATCACCCACGGCTCAGTGAGGATGACCAGGGAGAGAGGAGGGAGCAGACAGACCTCATGTGTCCTTAAACAGAGGCCTGTGGATGTGATTCACTCTCCCTCTCTCCACCCCACTTCCCTTCTGTGATGGGCAAATAGCAGCTCCTAGCCCAGTTATCACAATCCCATTCCTAACTGATGCTTGATCTGCTTTGAAGGGACCTTCACATGTGTAGACGAACCAGTCCTTAGCCACCTCCCACACCCAGTGGTGATCCACCTGCCGGAGAACAGACCCAGGGAAAAGAGCCCTGTGAGGCTGGAAGCAGGGTGGGGCAGTCTGAACAGACTGGGGGCCTCAAGTCCCCAGGACATGTCTAAATGGAACATGGGCTCTGGGTAATACGTTCCCTTTGGCCCCCATCTGCCCCTTGCCAAATAGGGACAGGAGGGCAGAGCCCCTGTTTGCTGGTTTTAATGGCAGAAGTGATTGTGTTGACTGTGATAGGGGCTACTTGCAGATGGAGGGGGCCGGGTACATGCCAGCTATGCAAAGATTCAGAGAAAGAGCTTTGTAGGGGGAGGACCTGGCAGGTGCCAAGGCACTGAGGCAGGATAGAGTTTGCAGGACAAGAAGGGCTTTGGGCCAGTGGCCTATATTTGAACTCCTGTCTGGTGTCCACAGATACCAGGCATGGGTCTGACTATTGTAATCCTGTTTAATTGTCCCAGCCAGTAAACATCTTGTCTATTTATTTTCCTTTTATCTGTCAGCCCGGGTAGATGTTGACATCTAGCACAGTGCCTGGCAATGAACATTTGCTGACTATACCACTGAAAGTCGCCCCACTGACCTCCTGGCCTCTTGAGAGGCTGTGAGGGACATGCTGGAGGGAAGGGGACTGAGCTGAGCCAATCAGCAGAGTGCCATTGGCCTGGGACCATGGTGGCCCTGGCAGGAAGGTGACAGCCAGCCCATCTCAGCTCCTCTTCAGGGGCTTATGATTCCTTTTCTGAAAAGCCAGAGGCACACCCACCCAGCATCAGGGGAAGGGTTTGAGCCCTTGAGAAGGAATGGTGTCCTATCCAGTGGGTCAGCTACTCCAGCGAGGGACAGGTCAGGGAGGTGGGCCAGCTTTGAGGCCTGTCCCCTCCCTAGGGAGCATTTAGGAGGTTTGGGGATGCTGCTGTGGGGCCAGATGAGCCTGCCATCCTTCACACCACTCACAACTCATAAAGTCCAACAGGCCAGACAGTAGTTGCTAAGTCACATGTTGAAATTTAACCCCCAGTGTTGGAGGTGGAGCTTGGTGGGAGGTGTTTGGGTCATGGTGGCAGATCCCTCACAAATGGCTGGGTACCTCTCTCCTCCCAGGGGGAGTGGGTTCTCACTCCTACATCCCAGCCTAGCACTCCCTGGCCTCTCCCTCACTTCCTCTCTCACTGGGTGATCTCTGCACACACTGAGTCCCCCTTCCCTGTCCCTACCCTCCTGAGCAGGAGCAGCCTGAGGCCCTTGCCAGCAAGGCTGTGGGCTGCATCAACCCCTTTTCCTTTTCTTTATAAATACCCAGCCTCAGGGGTTCCATTATAGCAATGCAAACAGACTAAAACAGTAGATGAGATGGCTGCTTTTTCTTTTTAACTTATTGAAGTATAACAGACACAAAATGTACACAGGCCATAAGTGTCCAGCTTGTGAAATCCCCACAAACTAAAGACATCCTGATCAAGAGCCACTGCAGTCCTGGCCCCTAGAAGCCCCTCACACCCCCTCCAATCTGTGGCCTGCCCAGGAGAGCCGTCGTTAACTGGAAGAGATGTCCTTGCCTTCTGCTCTTCACCAAGCAGAGTCACGGGCACGTGTTCTCAGGGTCGGCTTCTTTTGCTCCACGTGAGGTCTTTGTGTCTAGTTAGAGGTAGGGGAATTCTCCTGGCTGGGAATATTCCATTGAATGGGATTGGCTAATTTACCCATTTATTTCATTTTATTTTGTTTTGTTTGTTGCTTTGCTGCTCAGGTTGGTCTTGAATTCTTGGTCCCAAACAACCCTCCTGCCTCAGAATCCCAAAGTGCTAAGACTATAGGCATGAGCTGCCACATCCAGCTATTATGTTTATTTATTATGATTATTATTTATGTCTGTATTCATTTTACCATTGATGGACATTTTGGTAGTTTCTAATTTGTGGCAGTTGTGGCCAATACTGCCGTGAGCCTTCTTGAACTTGTCTTTGGTGACCGCATCAATGTTTTTCTCTTAAGGGCACATCCAGGAGGGTGTTTCGGGGGGAATGTCTATGGCAAGTCAACTTCCATTAACTCATAGATGTGGTTGTTTTCTTTTGAGGAATGGGGCAACCTATGGTTTTTGGTCCTTCTCATTCAGGGCTTGAATGAGGTATATAGCTCAGATGGGAAATATTCTCATTTTCATTTTAAAGGACGTTTCATCCTCCTCTTCTCCCCCTACATCACACCTGTAAAGAAGAAACTGCCAGAGCTTGGGGCCTGTAGGACCCTGTTCCTTCTTTCTGCCAGCCAGCCCCTGCCGCCGTGCTGGCGGGGTGGAGATGGGATCATGGAGATGGTAGAAGGCCTGGCCCGGGTCCTGCTTGGCTTCTGTTGTCTGCACACAGCTGTGCCCTGATGTTGGGCTGCAGGCTCAGATCCAGCAAGAGACAGAGACAGAGTCGGAGACTGAGAAAGAGCAAGAGAGACAGAGACAAAGAAAAGACTGGACGGTCCCATTCCTACTGTATGTTCCTGAGGCATCCTTTCCTACAGCCACTCTCAAAGTCACACAAAGCTGTCCCCACAGTGCCCCACTTGCCCTTGACAGTCACATGAATGGAAACACGTGGCCGTGTGCTCACTTCGGTCTGGCCTCTCTCTCTCTCGACATTGTGTCTGTGAGTTCACCCATCTGACCACATGCAGTGGCAGGCCACACCTTGTTTTTCTTTGAGGGTTTCACTTTGTTGCCCTCGGTAGAGTGCCGTGGCATCACAGCTCACAGAAACCTCCAACTCTTGGGCTTAAGAGATTCTCTTGCCTCAGTCTCCCAAGGAGCTGGGACTACAGGGGCCAACCACAACACCCAGCTATTTTTTGGTTGTAGTTGTCATTGTTTTTTGGCAGCCCCAGGCTAAGGTTTGAACCTGCCAACTCCGGTGTAAATAACCAGTGCCCTACCTGCTGAACTACAGGCGCTGAGCCTGGCCACACTTTTTTATTGCTGTGTCTATATCCTGTTGGGTGAACCTGCCCCATTATCCATTCTCCTGTTCACAGGCAGTTTGGTTGTCCCCAGCTGGGGACTTTTATGAGTGAAGTGGCTGTGTGCATTCTTGGATAGGTCTCCTGGAGGTCATGATGCCATCTCTGTCGGGGCTACAGCAGGAGTGGACCCACTGGCCACTATAAAATAGGCCTCTGGTGACCTTAGTAGATTCTTGTGGAGTCTTCCAAAGTGGTTGGAGAGTTTAATGAGCATTTCAAATGGGCATCTGGCATGACCTAATGGATCTTTAAGGAAGGTCAGATTGGCTGCCTTGTGAAGAAAAGCTGTAAGGCGGGGAAGGTATTAGGAGGCGATGGAGGTGTCCAGGTAAGTGATGGCAGAGGCACAGTTACGGCAGTGAGAAGGAAGTGATGTCACCCTGTTTCAATGGGAGGGAAATGAGGTGACTAATGTCCACACAGCAAGCCCACAACCAGCCCGTGAACCCGGGGACTCTAACACAGCCCAGTGTTCCTCCCATGGGCCTCCTTTGCACGCAGGGCCCTCTCCCCTCTCCAAAACATTTTTATCTATGAGACAGCAGCCCCAGTGCTAACAGAGCTGCTATGGGAAGTGTAGGAGGTTTGGGGATGGTGCTGTGGGGCCTGATAAGTCTGCCATCCTTCCCACGCCGCTCACCACTCATGAGATCCAGCAGGCCACACAGCAGTTGCTAAGTCTCATGTTGACACCTGGGAGCAGCCCTTGTAGACAGGGTCGGGGGGAGGGGTGTCTCGCCCTTCTCCCAGCAGAACGGCAGCCTGGAAGTTCACAGCTACTCTGGGAGTTCGGGCGGCACCTGTGGCTAAAAGGAGTAGGGCGCTGGCCCCATATGCCTCAGGTGGTGGGTTCAAACCTAGCCCCGGCCAAAAACTGCAAAATAAATAAATAAATACATCTGGGAGTTCAACTTATTGTGTTTGGCTCTCCTGGCATTGAGGAAATTTGGGGATCATTTGCCAACACCTATCAGTTGGGACATTTTCTGTAAAAATCCAATGAAAGTCACCCCAAGAGCTTCTCTTCCCAGCATCATGCAGGGCAGGCTGGAGACTCACAGCTCCCCCACGGAGCCTTCAACCAGTGATGGACGCGTGTCGGTGGAATAACTTCCCTGGCTTCTGCACTGTCCCAGCTGCCCATGGCGGGACCTGCCCATTAATGCTCTGGTAGACTCACTGCCTCCCCAGATCCCCAAGTGGTTGCTTCCAGAAATCACTTGCCAAATAATCTACTTGAACTCTATCCTCTGCCTCTGGGAAAATTCAACCTGAGATCCGGTCAACCAACTCCCAGCCTGGTTTCTCCCATTTCTGCCCATGGCCAGGCATGTTCATCCAGAGTGCCACTGTGAGCTGGTCGTTGTGCAAGGGCGGCTTGCCTCAGAGATCAAAGAAGCTTCTGCAATTTGGAAAATATTGGGTCAAATCGCATGTCCTTTTAGAGACACTCTCAAGTGCAGCATTGCCTGAGCTCTGCAATTACAGCCTCTTTCTATGTTCGCTTAAAATGCCTGTGGAAGCAGCTATTTACTCTCTGGCTCAGGGCACCGTGAAAGGGCTGGTTCTAAATATATCATGACAAACTCATAACCCTCGAGCTGCCTGAGTGCACATTTGTGAGAGTGACAGCCACCGTGGTGGAGCACCTCCACACAAAGCCAGTTGTGGAGTGCAGCTCAAAGCCAGGCAGGGCCCTCGGCTCCATGCTCCCCACTCTGCCCCTCTTCCCAGGAGAAGCCGCGGGGATTTCTATGGAGAAGAAAAGGCAGCAGGACTTTGAGAGTCATTGTTAGACTGGCTTCAAGGGCAAGAGCTTCACAGAGTTTAGCAACATGTCTGGCACTTAAAATCTGTGTCAATAATTGTTTGTCAAATAAATTCTGAACCCATATTAATGGATTACTCTGCTTTCTTTCTCTCTCCCTTCCCTTCCTCCCTCCTTTCTTTCCTTCCATCCGTCCATCCTTCCTTCCTTTCTCTTTCTCTCCCTCCCTTTCTTTCTCTCTCCTCCCTTCCTTCCTTCCTTGCCCATCCGCATTGTCATTACTTATAACAGGCAAAAATTGGAATTCAGCTTTCATGTCTATACATATGGGTGGGTTGAGTCCATTATATGCTCCTAATGGAAAGTTCTGTGGCCTTTTCAAAGAGAGCTTTTCATGCTTTGAGGTGGAAGTGCCTCGAAGACATACTGTTAAGTGACAGAAGTAGCCTGCTGGAGGTCACGTGTGGCACGTTAGCACTTGTGAAGAGGAAAAACCACTTGTCAGTGCACGGAACGCCTCCACACAGAGAAACAAGAAATGTATCAGGGGTGCCTTGGGGAGAAGAAATGAAACACAGGGGTTCAAGGTGAGAAAGAAACTTCGCTTTATGTGTTTAATTTATTTGACTGTAGGTATGTATTTTTTTTTTTTTTTGAGATAGAGCCTCCCTTTGTCACCCTCAGTAGAGTACAGTGGCATCACAGCTCACAGCAACCTCAAACTCTTGGGATCAAGCGATTCTCCTGCCTCAGCCTCCCGAATAGCTGGGACTACAGGCACCTGCTACAATGCCTGGCTATTTTTAGAAGCGGGGGTTCTCACTCTTGCTCAGGCTGGTCTCAAACTTGTGAGCCGAGACAATCTGCCCACCTCGGCCTCCCAGAGTGTTGGGATTACAGGCGTGAGCCACCACGCCTGGCCAGGTATGTATTTTATTTTATTTAATTAATTAATTAATTTTTAGAGACAGAGTCTCACTTTGTCAACCTCTGTAGTGTGTCACGGCTCATAGGAACCTCCAGCTCTTGGGCTTAGGTGATTCTCTTGCCTCAGACTCCTGAGTAGCTGGAACTATAGGCACCCACCAAAACGCCCAGCTATTTTTGTTGTTGCAGTTTGACTGGGGCTGGGTTTGAACCTACCACCCTCAATATATGGCTGGCACCCTACCCACTGAGCCACAGGCGCTGCCCATGTATTTTTTTTTAAGTACAACATTGATAAAAAGTACAAAAGTCCTGTTTTCTAGTAGGAATGCCCCAACCCCAGTGTGATTGTTTTTACAATGGGTTTTGGAATCCTGTGTCTACTCCCAGCCCAGCGCCTGCCTCAGAGCATGTAACTGACAAGTCTCTCTTGAATAAACCAAGCGTGGTACCTACCTATCTAAATGAGACTGGCAACTGCACCTCCTCAAGGCAGAAACATCAAAAAGAGAAGAGTGCAGCAGACACACCTTCATTTGCTCAGGACATATTGGCTAAGCACCTGCTACGTGTTCTAGGCTCTGGGGACACAGCAAAACAAAACCCCTGTCCTGGAGTCAAGGGGAGCCAGCCGTCAAGTTAAATAAGCACAAAACATAGTATGTGAGATCTAGGTCAGGGCCAAGGAAGGCAAACAGCAGGATAGTGGGTGGGAAGAGATAGGGGTGGGCTATGGTTTTGGTGGGGGGTAGTCAGGAGGGTCCTGATGGAAACAGTGAAGGCCGTAGGAGGGGAGGCAGTGGCTCTGCCGATTTCTGGGGAAGGGCCAGCGAGAACAGCATGTGCAGGAATGACGCCTCACCACCATTTATACAGCGTAGTATTTGTTTTGTTTTGTTTTGTTTTTGAGACGGAGTCTCAAGCTGTCACCGTGGGTAGAGTGCCACGGCATCATCATAGAGCACAGCAACCTCCCACTCTTGGGCTCAAGCAATCCTCTTGACTCAGTTTTTCTATTTTTAGTAGGGAAGGGGTCTCACTCTTGCTCAGGCTGGTCTTGAACTCATGAGCTCAAGCAATCCACCCGCCTCGGCCTCCCAGCGTTCTAGGATTTTAAGTGTGAGCCACCGCCACTGGCTCTTACAGAGCAGTGTTTTTTAACCATTTTTATCTCAGGGCACACTTGAACCTGTAGTTAAACCTCCACAGCACATTTAAATTATGTTGATCCAAAAACAAGAGTATATATACTTACTGTGCTTTGAACTTTTTCAAAAAATAATGCAATTAATGATCTTTTAAAAAAAGTCTTGGCATACCTAAGATCCTCTCATGGCACACCAGTTGAAAGTCACTGATAGGGGGATTTGCGTGCCCAGGAGCTCCTGGAAACTCCCCCAAGGACTGGCCTGATACGAACTTGGACAAGTCAGTCCAATGCTTGGAGTCGGATGGAGCCAGACACAGGAAGGGACCCAGGGCTGTGCTGCGGGCACAGGAGTTCTGAGCAAGGGAAGATGCTCTGCTGTGCCCGAGACTGACCACAGACTCAGATTTGGAGAAAATTAGCCCCAGGGACTAAAACAATAGCAGGTGTTCCCAGAACATGACATACAAATCCCCCCACCCAGTGTGGACTCTTCAGACCACTCATCCCCTAAAACGTTCTGCCCAGAGAGAGTGGGTTTGGAGGCCTCTTGGAGATTCCCCCAGGCTCTGACAAGTCCTGAGTAAAAAAAACTACCTTGCTTTGTTCAACTGCGTGTTTCCCAAGCTTCTCTGCTGAAAGAAGCATTTTTCAAGTTGCCACTATTAATATTCCTAGACACGAATGTCCACGGACCCCTCTGAGTGACACTGAATTAGGAGGTTTTGGTAGAATCTTTCCTGGAAAAACCATTTCATGAATCAAAAACTGAAGTCTTGCTTTCTCATCTTTCCCAGTAAGAGTCTTTTTCTAGACTGTTAGCAAAAAAGAAAAAGAAAAAACCAAAAGGAAGGTGGAGCCTTGAAAGAACAAGAGGGTGCTATTCCAGGTGTGTCAGTAGGAGGCCTGTGTCCACCTGTGGACAGTGAGTGGGCATCTGGAGTCCTGGACAGGCTCCTGGGGAGACCGCTCAGCTGCAGGAGCACATTCTGTGTCAGGAGGCCCAACCCCACGCCCCCCAAAACCTTTCCTTTTGCCTAAGAGTAGGGGCGAGGGGAGGTAGAAGAGGTCCTCCTAAAAACGCAGCCTGGAAATCTCCTCCTGGACGTATGCTGCGTGTCAGCATCTTCACACCTGTGAGAATGATCAGAGCACCCCAAACGCCCGCCAGCAGGAGGACATATAAATAACGTGTGTATGTTATGAATGTACCGAAACACAACATAATAAGAGAAGGAATAAGCAGCCGCCACGCGCAGCAGCGCAGAGGACCATCAGGACACGGCATTGAGCAAAGGGCAGTCAGTGGCTGGACTGCTTTGCGTAAAGTTCAAGGATGGGTGAAACTGTCCGGTGAGGACCGAGTTAGCACCATGGCTAGTTTGTAGGGGCAGCTTGAATCCACTGAAAGCTGGAAATTCACCAACATTCAGCAAACTTCCCCCTCAAAATTCATGCACTTGACATAAATTATAGGCCAATAAAGAAGTTAACAAGTTGAAAAGAAAAGTCATAAAAATAGAGGCTGGAGAAAGGGGATAGGTAGCACGGGGCTGTCTGCCTTTCTTGTCCTGTTAGCGATCCCTCAAACACCGTCAAGAGGCAGGCTCCTCTCTGCATCCCTGCCACCCTCCCAGTCCAGCCACCATCGCCTGCAGTCCCTGCTGGGCTCCGCCAGGGTCCCTCTGACACCCAGCCAGACCTTTCCAGAACATGAATCTGGGCAGCCCACTCCCACGATGGACTCTCAATGTCTTGCCTTTGTCCCTGGGATAAAAGCCCAACTCTCTAGTGGGGTTTGCAGGCCCTTTCCAGAGCTGACCGCTGACTGCAGTCCAGTCTCAGATGACCCTCCCTCCTCCTCTCCCACTTTGCTCTCCCCTGCAGAACCTATTTCAGGTGGCCACTAAGTCCCTGTGCTCGCTCCTTTTACACAAACGTGTCATTTCCCCTACCAAGAACCGTGTGCTTCCGAAGCACCAATCACCCTCTGCGCTGTCCGCCACTGCTCCCGGGGCACTGCGCCTTCACCCAGGATCTCTCTTCCTCCGGAAGCCTTCCCTCCCCTCTTGAGTGCTCTTCATGCCCTCCTTAGGGCGGTCACAGAGTTCCTGTCCTGCTGACCACCACAGCCCTGGCCAGTAGCACTGGGGCCCGCTGGGGGATGTCCGCCCTCGTTTCTCGAGTGAATGGGAGTGTGGCCCTCCTGGGAAGGGACTGTCGCAGTGTGGGTGCCCTGCCCACATGCCGTCTGCCAGGTCTGCCTTTCTCCACTTAAGAGCTTTCTCTGAAGCTGCAGAGGCTGCTCTGCCCACAAGTGTGTGGGGCCGACTGGAGGGGTGCCCCCACCCCGACTCTTACCTCAACTCCTTCCCCTCCAAAGGGTGATTCCGAGAGGCCCCCCACCCCCTGAGTTTCCTGCCTGCAGGAGTGACCTGCTTCCCCACACTCCCGAGTTGGCTCGGCCCTTCCCATCCCACCCTGGACAATGCCTCCTGGGGCCACCTCCCAAATAGGTAATGGGCCCTTAAATCCTTGCCCCAGGGGCCTTTCTCTGCCCTGTCTGAATAGCAGTATCTCTCCTGCACATTCCCTGCCTGGCAGCTTGGGCCAGGCTCCTTGCCTAGATATAACAGAAAGTACATGGCCCTACAGGTTTGGAAATGAGAGGATGTGACTGCCAAACTCAGAGAAGCGGCCAGGATTCCAGAGTGAAGGAGAATCTGAGTCCACAGGGACACAGTAAAGAGTCTCAGAGGCAGAAGTGAAGGCCTGGGTTCTGCAGGGGGAATGCTCACTGCTCAGACTTTTAAAAGTGCAGTGGGAGCCTGTGTGCCTCCTGCTCCACCTTGGAAGGCCCAGGCATCCTACAAGGGGTCAGCAAAGCATGGAGGGGTGTTTTTCAAGCTTTTTAAAAATCTCACAGCACACTTGAACCTATAGTTAAATATCCGTGGCACACTTACATCATGTTGATTCAAGAAAAGAGTGAATGGCTCGGCGCCTGTGGCTCAATCGGCTAAAGCACCAGCCACATACACCTAAGGTGGCAGGTTCGAATCCCCAGCCCGGGCCCGCCAAACAACAATGATGGCTGCAACCAAAAAAAAATAGCCGGGTGTTGTGGCGGGCGCCTGTGGTCCCAGCTACTTGGGAGGCTGAGGCAGGAGACTCGCTTGAGACCAGGAGTTGGAGGTTGCTGTGAGCTGTGATGCCATGGCACTCTACCCAGGGGGATAGCTTGAGGCTCCATCTCAAAAAAAAAAAAGAGTGAAAAAAAGAATATACTTAAATGGTTTGAAATTCTTTCAAAAATAATTTAATTAATAATCTTTAAAAGATTTTGTGGCACACCTACAACCCTCTCACAGCACACCAGCCGCAGTATGTCGATTGCAAATCACTGGCACGGAGTGACACACTGGCTGGTGCCAGGAGCTGTACTCCACTGGGCAGAGACATCTAAGAGATAGTGGACCCTGAGAGCACATTCCCAGGTTTCCAGCTGGGGGAGCCAAGTCTCTGACAACAGGGTATAGGGGTACAACCTCACTGGAGGGTGGGACCAGGGTCCATTGGTAGTCTTGAACTTGCATGTCAGGGATTCTGAATTAAACATGGCTTGTAGCATCTGAGAAGGATGGACAGGCAAGGCCGAGATATGAACACCGTGCATAGGGTGGGTGGGCACTAGGAAGGGAGCCTGGGCATCTGAGAAGCATGGGCCCTGCTAGGGACATAGGTGCCTTCCCCAAACCCAGCCCTTGAAGAAGGCCTGGCAGGGTCTGTGCTCACCCCGCTGGCTCAGTGCCCCTAGTTAAGCCATAAATCTGCTGACCCTTCAGTTAAACTTTCCAGACATGTTTTTAACAGGTTTTTTTTTTTTTGGCCAGGGCTAGGTTTGAACCCATCATCTCCAGCTTATGGGGCCAGTGCCCTCCTCCTTTGAGCTACAGGCGCTGCTCCCAGACATGTTTTTAAATAACTTACTAGAGATCTCACCAATTGGCAGGATAGTTACACTGCCCTGGACCCCAGAAGAAATGGCTGCATGTGGGGCATGTAGGCGTGGTTGCCTCCAGTCTGGGATTTAAAGTGTCTGCCTTGAGGCTGCTCCTAGGGCTGCCATCAACTGGCCTGAAGCTTGTGGTTGTCTGCACGGCTGTATTAACTTTATCAACACCCACACCGTCTGGTAGCCACCAGGCAGGTGTGTCCACTGGGCATCTGAAATGCAGCCAGTCTGACTGTCACGTGCTGTGAGGGGTGAACACACACCAGCTTCAAGACTTAGCAGGAAAAAAAGGTAAAATGTCTCAAAAAAAGTTTCATATCAATTACCTCTTAAAATGATAGTTATTTTTGGATAGATTGGGTTAAACAAAATGTATTATTTATAGCCAGGAGCAGTGGCTCACACCTGTAATCCTGGCACTCTGGGAGGCTGAGGCAGGTGGATTGCTGGAGCTCGTGAGTTCAAGACCAGCCTGAGCAAGAGTGAGATCCCATCTCTACCAAAAATAGGAAAAACTGAAGAAAGAGGATCTCTTGAGCCCAAGAGTTGGAGGTTGCTATGAGCTATGATGACACCGTGGCACTCTACCCAGGGCGACAGCTTGAGACCCTGTCTCAAAAAATAAATAAATAAAAGGGAGGACAGAGACATATAGCAAAAAGACAGCCACATGATGACGGAGGCAGAGTTTGGAATGATGCACCGACAAGCCCAAGGGCACCAGCAACTTCTAGCAGACACCGGCTGCTGGAAGAGGAGAGGAAGGATCCTCCCTACAGGTCTCAGAGAGAGCCTGGCCCTGCCGACTCCTTGATCTTGCACTCCAGAACTATGAAAAAATACATTTCTGTTCTTTTAAGCCATCTAGTTTGTGGTGCATTGTTTCAGCAGCCCTGGAAAATTAATACACCCCTGTTCCTCTTATTTTAATGTGGCTACTAGAACTTTGTGAAAGGGGAACACTATAATTTTCATTTTCCAGATAAGGAAACTGAGACTTAGAAAGGACAAATGGCATGTGTAAAAGTGACAAAGCGACTAAGCGACAGGTGTAGATTCAGACGCCTGTCTTTGGACCTCAGTGTCGTTTCCATTCCATGCTCACCCGACATTTTTACTTAGTGCCTACGATTTGCCAGGCACTGTTCCAGGCACTTAAGACAGATTGATGAATAAAACAAAGATCCCTGCCTTGTGGGGCTTACGTTACAGCAAGGAAAGACAGACATTAAAAAATAAACATAATGAATAATTTTTTTTTGCAATTTAGGAAGAGTTAAATGCATAGGAAAATAAGGAAGAGTGTAGTAAGGGGGCTGGGAGCATGGGGCGGGGGGGTCAGTCTGCAGTGTTAAATGGGAGGCCAGGGTCAGCCTCACAAGAAGCTGACATCTTAGCAAACATGAGAAGGGGTGGAGGGAGAGAGCCCTGCTGTTATCTGGGGGCAGAACGTCCCAGGCAGAGGGAACAACCTGTGTCAGATGATTGCACACACATCCAGGAGAGACCAGCCCACGTGAGACGATGGCACACACGTCCAGGAGAGACCGGCCCGGTTGAGATAACGGCGCAAGCGTCCAAGAGAGACCGGCCCGCATGAGACGATGGCACACACATCCAGGAGAGACCGGCCCGCGTGAGATGATGGCACAGGCGTCCGGGAGAGACCAACCCGCATGAGAAGATGGCGCACGCTTCCGGGAGAGACCAGCCCGTGTGAGATGATGGCGCACGCGTCCCAGAGAGACCAGCCTGTTTGAGACGATGGCACACACGTCCAGGAGAGACCGGTCCGCGTGAGATGATGGCACACGCGTCCCGGAGAGACCAGCCTGTTTGAGACGATGGCACACACATCAAGGAGAGACCCGCCTGCGTGAGATGGTGGCACACGCTTCCGGGAGAGACCAGCCCGCGTGAGACGATGGCGCACGCGTCCCAGACAAACCAAGGGAGACGGAAACTGCTTTTCAGGTGGGTTCTGGGCACCTGCTGGAATCGCTGCATCTGTTGATCATTTGGGATGTTTTCTCTGTACTCCTTTGTGAGCCTTGATCACAGGGCCCTTCCCAGAAAAGAGCCCTAGGAGGGTCGTCTGGGGTTGCTTCTCACGGCAGATGTTTAAGGAGATCAGCTGACCCACCAAGGACAGCCCAAGGCTGCAAGGGTCATGCTCACTGGGACCGCAGGGTGGGCAAGTGTTAGAGCAGCTCCCACCAAATGGAATTCACCAGGCTGCAGTTCTTGAATCTGGAGAAGGGCTGAGCAGGGTGTAGGAGCCTGGGAGAGAGGGGACCATTTTTTTTACCTGAATAAACCCAAAGTAGAATGACCATGAGTCATCATCAGTGGTCGGGTGACAGTAGGTGAAGACAGCTTGTGGAAGGCAGTCCTCACCCCTGGATGACAAACATGGGGTCTGGGAAGTATCTGGGGGAGATAGTCCAACAAGGAAAGTCTGAGATCAAGTTAAATGTCCTTTCTCTCAGAACATGATGTGAACGTGACAGCCCCTGGGCTTTTGAGAGAATGATGGTCATGGATATTGAATTGTACTGTGCCATTATTAATTATTTATTCCAGCAAGAACACCATCACCCTTGCTAGATGCCAGGGTTTTATATTCACCACACTTTCTTACCCAGAGCCCAGCACAGTAATCCAGAGGTGAGAGGTTCTGCCAAGTGCTGAGGAGGGGGCAGTGGTGCCCTGGTGGCCTCGGGCATCAGGGGCATCAACAAGATGAAGGGAGTGGGATTCCAGCCTCAGTAAACACGACGGTCTGCAGTTGCCCTGGCAGTGCTGGGCAGAGCCAAGAAGCGGTTGCATTTCTTTTTTTTTTTTTTTTTTTAAGACGGAGCCTCAAGCTATCCCCCTGGGTAGAGTGCCATGGCATCACAGCTCATAGCAACCTCCAACTCCTGGGCTCAAGCGAGTCTCCTGCCTCTGCCTCCCAAGTAGCTGGGACCACAGGC
>CAUYQV010034337.1:0-14176 GCA_963574575.1 Galagoides demidoff | reverse complement strand
TGTCACACCGAGTGAGAGGAACAGTCACTGCGCCGTGTCACACCAAGTGAGAGGAATGGTCACTGCATCACATCACACCGAGTGAGAGGAACGGTCACAACGCCACGTCACACCGAGTGAGAGGAAAATTCACCGCTTAACATCACACTGAGTGAGAGGAACAGTCACCACATCACATCACACCAAGTGAGAGGAGCGGTCACTGCGCCACGTCACACCGAGTGAGAGGAACGGTTACCGCGTCACGTCACACTGAGTGAGAGGAACGGTCACCACACCACGTCACACCAAGTGAGAGGAATGGTCACCGCGTTGCGTCACGTCACACCGAGTGAGAGGAACAGTCACTGTGCCACGTCACACTGAGTGAGAGGAACAGTCACCGCATCACATCACACCAAGTGAGAGGAATGGTCACTGCGCCGTGTCACACTGAGTGAGAGGAATGGTCACCGTATCATGTCACACCGAGTGAGAGGAACAGTCACTGCGCCGTGTCACACCAAGTGAGAGGAATGGTCACTGCATCACATCACACCGAGTGAGAGGAACGGTCACCACGCCACGTCACACCGAGTGAGAGGAACAGTCACCGCGTCACATCACACCGAGTGAGAGGAACAGTCACTGCGCCTCGTCACACTGAGTGAGAGGAATGGTCACCGTATCACATCACACCGAGTGAGAGGAATGGTCACTGTATCATGTCACACCAAGTGAGAGGAATGGTCACTGCGTCACATCACACCGAGTGAGAAGAACGGTCACCACGCCACGTCACACCGAGTGAGAGGAACTGTCACCGTGCATCACATCACACCACTGTCTACACAATTACGTGGTTCCTTCTATCACAGTTCAGTTGAAGATTTAGTTGAACTAAGGCGTTATATTATCTTAGCTATTTGCAATAATACAGAAGTATGTGAAACTTCCTCCCTCATGGAATTACCAAGAGTGGGTAATGTCAAACTAATCACTAGTCATCAATGCTGTTTTAATCTGAGACTGGCCAGGGGTTTGTGATTTCAGAAATTAATGAACTTGTGTAAGATGATGAGTTTTATGAAGTCTTCTGTCACAAGATAGAGGCATGTTTATGTATGTAATATGACGTGAGTCTGCTGGAGGGAGTGACCCCAAGCAGGCCCTGTCCCTAGGCCCAGCCTCCCTCACCTGGGAGCCGGCTTTGCCATCGGCGTCTTGCTGGAGGTATGGGAGTCTCAGTGCTCCCCATTCATAAAAATTTCACAAGTGAGAGCGGCTTTGAGCACACTGAGAGCCAGTGGAGAGACTATGTCAGCTACTCATTTCATTCTGAGTAAGTTCCCCTGAAAATTTCCAGTGTTTCTGTAAATGTGGAACTAACTGGCTTGATTCACATTTTTCTGGGGAATTGGTACTGAGAGTCAGAACTTCGGTGCTATCTTAGCACAGTGTTCTGTGTTTCATTTCCTTGGGGATCGTCTTTAATGACTGTGGTTTTTAAAAAGTGAGAAAAAGCCAAGTGAAAAGGAACAAGGGAAAGAAAGGAAAAATCCTCTCACCGAAATCACATGCAATCTTGGAGACATTTTAGTCAATACACATTTCTGAAGCTTTTAATGTGCAGCTGCGTGAGGCAGAACGCTGAGCCGCCGCGGTCCAAAGCCTCTGCAAGATGAAACGCCACGTGTGCTCAAAATTGCTCTGTTTTCACATCTCTCTTTGGAGGCTTGATGTGTGGGCTGTTCTAGGAAGATGGCGGGGGAGTGGACCTCAGGCCTGGGGTGCTCTGGGCTCAGCCGGAGGGGATGGCCAGAGGGTGCCTACCACATGTCCTTGCCACACCTCTGGGTTGCCACCTGGCAGGTTAGGGGAAGGGAGGAGGGGAGGCTGCCACTCTGAAGCATGTCCGTTTGGATACCTCCAGCAGGCCCTGCCACCGTGGGCCCTGGGCCTCTGGGCCTCTGGGAGGGGACCCATCAGGATGCATTTGTTGATCCCAATGGAGAGGCACAGAAGGGACACAGGAGGGAAAAGAAGAGAAGAGAGGGCTGGTAGGTGAGGTAGGGCCATGTGGCAAGAGGCAGCTAGAGCATGGTGACTTCCCCATGGCTCTCATCCAGGAAGGGGCAGTGTGGGTGGGTGGGCACTGCCTCCCTCCCCACAGGCAGGGAGGTGGGTGGAGGCTCGGGGACACCTGGCCCTACTGCCTGTGTACCTGAGTGCTTGGCCGTTCCACAAAGCAGCACCAGGATAGGCCCCGGGTGCTCAGAGGGCTACACTTCCTCCAACTCTGTGGCCCCTCCTGGAGGCAGGCAAGTGCCCAGCCTATGGGAGCCGGAGCCCAGGCTCCAGGTGGGGTGAGCAAGGTCTCTAGGGGCACGTAATCTGTCAGTGAGTGGTGTGTCAGCTGCCCTCCCTGGGCCAGATCCTCAGCTTCCTCATGCACCATCCCCAGGCAGCCTCCGAGGGCTGGCAGGCAGACTTCCTTGCAGGCAGTGGCACATTCCCAGGTACGTTACTGGGCCCTGGTGCAGCTGTTGTTCTGGAAAATCACTGAACTGCATGGCGAAAGCATCTCTCAATCCCCAAATCTGTCCTCTCATTGCCAGCCAGGGGCCCAGCGAGTCAGTGTGGGTCCAGAGACACACGGCCCCCTTCCCCTGCGGTGGACTTGGCCCAGAGACTCTCAGCTCCCCTCCCCGGCTGTGGCCACCTCAGGCAGTCTTGGATGATGGCAGCTCTGAAAAGACTGGACTGCTGTGCACAGTGTGGGGCCATTGTTCTGAAGCAGCTGCCCACTGCACCAGGATGCAGTGACACGTGAGGATGATGGTCGGGTGGGACTGGCCTCAGGACTGGATACTCAGGCTGGGACAGGGGACACAGCTTGGATCTGGCAGGCGGCAGGAACAGAGCCCGTGTCCCTGTTCCCTCCATGGCTCTGCCAGCTACACTCGCTCTGAAGCTGAATCTTGGCAATAGTGACTTTTCTGCTGGCAAAATATGGATGGCAGCCCCCTGGGTCTGAGCTGTCAGTGCTGTGTGGCAGGGGGCTTTCCCTCCCCTGCTGGCGGGGCTGCTGGAAATCTTCCAGCACAGACCCTGAGACATGCCCCCCAGCAGACAACATAATAGGACCCAAATCAGACCCTCGAGAGCCAGGCCTTGACTTAGGCTTGGTTTGGTTGGTTGACAAGACACAAACTGAAAACGTCTATAAACTTCTTTCTGTTGGAATCAGAAGTGGGCTTTACTTGGATTACCCCTCTCGGAGAGGATGACAACCTATTTTTAAAGGCTCAAGTGGAAAAGTCTTCTTGCAGCTGTGAAAACACCCCCAGAGGTCAGTCTTCCTGGCCCAGTGTGGTGGCTCTGTTATGGACAGGGGTCTCCTGCTCAAGCCCACGCCTCTTATGCAGGGTGGCTCCAGGGCCAGGGAAGGCTGGTCACCGCCTGTCCCTTTTCCCTGGGAGAGACCAATGTGTAAACACCCCAGAGAAGCCAGAAACACAGAGGTTTCTCTGTCCTTGGGTGGGTCAGCAAATGGTCCTGGGCCTCCTGTCACAGCACGTTCTCTTGCATTTTTCTAAACATCTAGAGAGTTCCCAGCAGCAGTGAGAAGCTGGAGTCACTGGTGCCAACTCCCCCTGCTGGGAGAGGTGGCCCCTTTGGGTAGGCATTTGCAGTGTGGCCCTTCAAGGACTGGGTCTTCACTGAAAAACAGAAAAATATCACCTGGCCTCTAACAAATACGTCCATAGTATCTGAAATCCAGAGGAGCCCTTGAACCATGCGTTTTGGTTTGGAACATCTAGAAGGTTCCAGCGCCTACATTTTCTAAACTATAAACTATAGTTGAAGAGCGACTCACAATAGCTTTAGCCAGTTTCTCAGAATAATGCCTTTGGGAGTTTTCGCCCACATCTTCCCCTTCCGTCCTGTCCCCGCACTGCTGGGAGAGGGGGTTGAGCTTTATCCCGTCTTACATACTGAGAGACAGAGATGCAGAGGTTTTTGGAAATGCCCAATATCACCCATGTCTATAAGTTAAATTACATCCCAGATGCAAAGAGGCAGCTCCGTGGTAACAGGGAGAGCAGCTGAAGAGAGTTCCGTGTGCGAAAATGCTGCCCTTGGTGTGTCTGATCATTTCCATTAATATCCGTACAAAACCGTCCTTTCCACTGAGTTTCTCCAGCAAGTGGTAATTGTAGGCCCTCTTCTCCTTCTTGGTCAGAGTGAATGGAGCCCAGTTTAGGGGCTGGGATAAAGTAAAAGTCACAGGCCGTGCCTGCAGCTGAAATCCTGCAGTATGTTCCACCGATCCGTCCCACAAGGCCAACTCTTGCCTGACCATTATTTTGGCTTGTCTGAGTTTTATGTCTTCCTCTGCTACTCACTGAGCGTCTGCAGGCCTCAAGATCTCCATCTGTGGCATGGGCAGTGCCAGGGGGGCACCCAGTCCCGGTGCATGTGGAAGGGAAGTGAGCTGGATACACAGCACTCCACTCCCTGCCCACGGGGGCTCAGTGGTGCCCCTCTCAGGTGGGGTGGGCTGAGGCGGAGGAGAGTGGGTGGAAATAGACCAGCCCAAGACAGAGAGACTCAGGAGAGGGAAGTCAGGGGCTGGCCCAGAGCTCCAGAGCCTGGCTCAGACACCGAGAGAGCCCCAACAGGGTGCTGCGGACTCTGGAGGAGCAGGGCTCCAAAGTGCCCGCCTGGACACTTAGCCCTGGAGCTGAGCGTGAGCTGGCAAGTGTCTAACATCTGGCTCTCTTGGCAAGGGAGACTTGTTTGTAGCATCTACTGATCTGTCGGGTGTAAATACTCCTATTCCATAGATGTCAAGCCACTGATATGTCGCTGTTGAAAGAGACTGGACACTCAGCTGGTGGGAGCTGAGTCTGGGACAGCCCTGGGAAGGCAGCTGACCGCAAGGATAGGTTGGGCAGGGGAAATCCGCTGAGACTACGTCTGTCATCTCCCAGGATCCTCTTCACAGGAACAAGCAGACTTCTGTACACAACTTCCCAGAGCGGGTCTCATGCTGTGCACTGGGTGTGAACAGAGTGGGGACACACTGCTGCCCAGGGCTCATCTTGTTCTGGGTACTGGGTATGAACAGAGGAATAACACACCCCTGCCCAGAGTGCATCTCGTTCTGGGTGTTGGGTGTGACAGAGGGGGGACACACCTCTGCCCAGAGTGCATCTTGTTCTGGGTGCTGGGTGTGACGGAGGGATGCAGCTTCTCTTCTGCCTTACTCCAGGCCATGGCAGAAATGGGCAGGTGGCATCATGGCACTTTGGCATGGAAGGGGCTGTAGAAATCATTTTGTTTAGTCTCTTGGTTAAGGCAGGAATCTGTCAAAGGGACACAGAGGGGGTTGGTTCTTCAGCCTTCTGCCATGCACAGGATCCCGTGCTGGAAAGTTTGATTCATCTTTGTACTGAGCAAAGTCTTTCTTCACCACCCCCCTCTCCAGCTCCACCAGAACAGTCTCCTCCCTTCCATGAAACCCCCCCCCCCAGGGTCCCAGGGGCAGATGGGGGCTCTCAACAGCCCTACTTTCCTTTCCTCCAGCTGGACTTGGCTGGTTCTGGCCACGAGCTGATGCCCACTCCCCCTGTAGGAACCTCAGGAGAGTCTCTAGGGCACCACCCAGGGTGAAGGCTCCCCGGAGAAGGAAGAAGGTGTCTTTGGGGGCTTTATGAAACACTCCAAAACCACATCTCCTAACCTAAATGCATGCGTCCCCACTTACAGATGAACAGTATGGACAGTTAAAGGAATCCCTACAAAATTGAGCTTTTGTACTAAAAGTGAGCTCCAGGAATTGCTGTGCTCAGGCCCAGGGGCCGTCTGATGCCTTCTTCGCTCCCTGCTGGCGGTCTCTGGGGTCCCACTGCCCATGCTCTTGGCCTTACTGCCCAGCGCTGCTGTTGCTCCTTTGCACACTGTGCCCTAACCCCACTCCGGCTCGGCTGCTCCCAGGGGACTACCTTGGTGGCTTTGCTGGCTGCCCTCTTCCTCACCGCCCATCAAGGGTCAGCTCTTTTAGAAACTGCCCTCATCTGTACAACCTCTGGCAGCTCTGAGGATGCAGCTACACTCACAGTCCATAACACTGCAGACCTCCCAGCCACCGCTCACCTTGCTGTCTCTCAGTCCTGGACAAAACGCAGAGCTGGCTGAGGGCAGCTGGTGCAGTGCCCTTCTTCTCTGTGCTGCCGAGGGCTGGGCCTGCAGTGTCTGCAAGACACACCAGGCTGGGACATGGGGCTGGGTCTCTGCAAGGCACTCGTGCAGACACAGTCCAATCAATCCCAGAGCTGGAGGGATGTCAGGTCATCCTCATGCACCGGCTACACGTGTGTGTGTCTGTGTGTGCGTGTCTGTTCTTCCTGACTTCTGCCTGCTCCATCAGCCCTTCCAGGGAGGCTGTGCAGTGCTATGACTTCAGCACAGGAGGCTCTGGCTGGCACATGCACCCTCCTTTCTATGTGCTCCCAACGAGCTGAACTTTGCAGTCAACAGGCTGGGCCCTACCAGGCTCCACCTATGAGCTGTGTGTCTTTAGACCCTTTCAGTTGTGAGAAACCACAAGCTAAGAGACGTGCACAGAGTCACGATGACATGGCATGAGCCACCCAGGTCGGGATGTGAAACAAAGCCAAGCCCCAGACACCCTGGTGCTGACTGAGTGGAAGGGGAGGGGGTTTGAGTCTGCTCGCTGTGCTGGACCCAGAGCTCAGCTCCAGTCACTCGGTTCAGGGGCAACTGCCTCCGTCTCCTCATCTGTCAACTGAGGGGTCGGTACAGTCACTCCTCGCTTCATCTGTGGGTGTGTGGGGCAAGTCACCTGAAGCAAAAGAAACGTGATACTTGCGTCAGAAGCCAGGACTCCGCTCCAGGCCTGCCAGAGGGGTCCTTTGGCCAAAACCAGAGAGGTCCCTTTTAGAGTTCATTCTCTAGATCCAGGACGGACCCCCAGGTCGTTTTAGATTCTATTCTCTGCATCAGGAGCTTCTGGGCTTCGTGTTCTGGGAGCCCTCGATTTCCACATCCTGGAAGGATGCTGGCATTTTGTAACAGGCAGGCCTCCGGTTCTGTGAATCCAGTCTGCATTCTCTTGTTGAGAAAGTGACTCATATTGGGCTTAATGATCTCTTTGTTCCAAGAAGAAAATAATTTCTGCTGAATGACGATCTATTTATAAATGATCGTGTCTGATTGGCCATTATTTTATCTTCCACCCATGGCTTAGACTTTTATAACGTTTTAAGGAAGAATCTTGAGTAGGGGTGTGGAGGGGGAAGGATATGTTTTCCTTGGTTGACCCTGGAGGTGTCTGCTGGGATTCGTCCATGCCCAGAATGCCTAATGCTTGGGACTGTGAAACGTGCCACACCTCCCTGTGAGGGGCACCCCTGCTTTTCTCTTGGGTACAGCAAACATCTCTTGCCCTCCTGCCAACCCAAGCATGCCGCGATGAGCAGGGCTGCTGTGTGATCTGCTCCAGCTGAAAGCGCTCTGCCCTGAGAAGCTGCGTATTTGCATAGCAATTAGTTTGTATTCCTACAAAGATTTTCCTGGATTCAAGTTCTTCATAGAAGGAATGAACCAGAGGGTAAACTGAACCACAGATTAAAGGGCTTGTGTCGGGCAATTCTTTGCATGGTTTTGATAGTTTTGAACCATCATTATTTGCAATATTCTCTGAAAAGCCAGCAAATAATTGTTTTCCCCTGACTGATTTTGTTCTTCTCCTCTTAGCAAATATTGATTCTCTCCCCCTTCAAACTGGGTGCTGAATGGGACTGAAATTAACAGGGCTGCTTTTGTTTGATACAATGAACAAAAACTTGCCTTTGGAGGGTTCTTGTCCTGCCAAAACATCTGTGCAAGGCCCAGATGGCAACTGGGCTCTGGAAATAGGGCTTGTGAGTTAAACACTCCTGCCGAGTCAGCAGAGAGAGTGAATGTGCTGAATTTTTATAGGTCCTACAGAAATAGTAACTTTTGAAAACTTCTTGGCAACTGAGAGCTTTTTTTTTTCTTTCTTTTTTTTTTAGACTGTGCTAAGATTGTGGGACTTCCCCATCAGATAACTAAGTAGAGAAAAGCCCAATTTATAATCAGAAAGTCTGCTCATAAGTACGCCCATAACTTTTCTCGTCTTCATTTTTAGCAGGTCCCACACTGCCAAAGCGTTCAGCTTCTTTGTTGGGACCAATGCCTGGAATGTATCTGAAAATCAGAAAGAGGCCCTGGAAGCTCTTCCTTCAGCCAGCAAAACTTTACTGAGTGCCTACTGTGTGCCAGCACAGGGAGGCCGTGACCCAACAGAGGACTGGGTGTAAAGGATGAGGAAAGGGAGTGTGAGCTCATGGTCTCACCCTCGGTCCCATCTCACAGACTGTTTGAAGCTCTAGTGTTAATTTTGTCATTTGGCTCTGAAGGAGAAGTGTCCTGCAGTCCTGGATGTGAGGAGATGGTCCCCTCTGTCTTCTCAGAAGCAGGTGTCTTCCAGTTCATCAAGGGAGGGGTTTTGAGCTTCAGTTCTATGGAAGCTGCAGTAGGGCACATACACTTTGTACCTTGCTCCTTCTGTTCAGAATTGTATTTGTGAGTTTTATTCGAGTGTGGCTGTAGTTCATTTTTGTCACCATCCAGGATTCCAGTGTGGGAATCCATGACGATTTATTCATCTCTTCTGTTTTCCATTGAGGATCAGGTTGGATACTTTTTCTTGTGTTTCTTGGCCATTTGTACTTTTTATTTTTTGAAGTGTATTGTAGTCTTTTGTCCATTTTCCTTTTGGGTGTTTGCTGTCCTGCATGTGTGTGTACAGGAGTCCTCTGTGCAGTGTGAAATCGAATCCTCCTCCAGGTGCCACACATCTCCCTGAGTTACGGCTGCCCACTTGCCCTGCAGGGTATGTTTTGGGGACTATAGATTACTAATTTTAATTAGCTAAATTTATCAATCTTTTTCTTTATGGGTAATGTTTCTTTGTGTCTGGTTTAACAATATTTTTCTATGTAGAGTTTGGAAGACATTCTCGTATTAATATATTCTCAAACATTATAGTTTTTTCTTTCCAATTTAGACCTATCAATAGGTCTGGTTTGCTTGAGTCTATACTAAGTCTGAGTCCTGGGAACCCCTCAATCCAGACTAAACAAAGACACTTGGTCACTTTTCCTACAACTGAACTGGAATTGATTTTCTGGATATGGTGTGAGGGAAAGATCTAATTTCCTATTTTTCCCGAATGGATGGTAAACAGTTCTTCCATTTATTACAAAGTCTGTCTTTTATCCTCTTTAGCATGTGGTAAAGGTGGCTTCGCACTGTCTGTTTCCACATCTCAGTTCAGTCCTCTGTGTCTACTTGTCCCTTTTGCTTTCACAAAAGTTTTGATATTTGGGAAGGCTGAGACTAGCCCTCACACCTTGTGTTTGTGTGAGAATGTCTGGACTCTTCTTGGCCCTTTGGTTTTTGGTTTTTTGTTTGGAGACAGAGTCTCACTCTGTTGCTCTTGGCAAGCGCTGTGGTGTAGCCTAGCTCATAGCAACCTTTGACACCTGGGCTCAAAGCTGTCTCCTTGTCTCAGCCTCCCAACTACCTGGGATTACAGGTGCCTGCCACCAGGCCCAGCTAATTTTTCTATGTTTTAGTAGAGACAGGGTCTCACTCTTGCTCAGGCTGATCTTGAACCCCTGTGTTCAAGCAATCCTCCCACTTTGACCTCTCAGAGTGCTGGGATTATAGGTGTGAGCCACCAAGCCCAGCTGACCCTTTGTATTTTTATATAAAGTTAAGAATCAGCCTGTCAATTTCCACAAGAGATTTTGGGATTTTGACCGGGATTACATTGAATCTGTAAATCATTTGAGAAAGAACTGATGTGTTTACAGTATTAAATTTTCCAATCCATGAACATGGTCTCTCTCCATTTACTCCAGGTCTCCTGAATACATCTTACCACGTCCCCCATAGATGTCTTGCACATCTTTTGATGGATTTACCATTGGTCATTATATGGTGTTGGCTGCTTTTGAAGATAGCATTTCAAAATATAACAAAAATTTCTAACTGTTAATTAATGTATAAATATAGTTGTTCTGTATATTGGTTTAGTATCTACTCACTTCGCTAAATTCTTAGTGTAATAGCATTTATAGATATTGGCAGTTTTCTTTTTCCTTTCTAATTCTTATGCCTTTTAACTCTTTGTCTGTCTTGCTCTGCTGACCGGGGGCTCTAATCCAATTTGAATGTGAGTGTGAAAGTTATATTCTTATCATGTTCTTGATCCTCAGAGTGTCTCCCTGTTTTCTGTGATGTTTTTGAAATGTCCTGGATCGGGTTAAGGGAATTCCCTTCTATTTGTAGTTTTGAAATAATAAAACATAATGTTGAATTTTACCAAACACTTTTTCTTACATCTATTGAGAGGATCAAAATTTTTTTTCTTTATTTGTTGATGTAATGTGTCGTTCGCGGATGTTAAACTGACCTTGGATTCCTGTATGATATAATTTGGTTGTGATGTGCTGTCCTTTATATGTGTGGTGTAGCGCTGTGGTTGCCTTGGTAATTTTTTCTTGTCTTTTCCCCCATTTTTGTTGTGGATGAATGGGATTAATATATATGTTTTCTTTTTCATGATATCCTTTTTGGATTTTGCTAGGCAGGATGTAATTGCCTCATAAAGTGAGTTAAGAAGTGTTGGCTCTTTTTCTCATTTTCTTCAGGAAACGATTTCACAAGGTTGGATTTGTATCTTTCCTAAATGTTGAATTCTTCAGGGAACCACCTAGACCTGAAGGTATTTTGGCTGGGTGGGGGGATGCTTTTACTTATGATTCAATTTCTGTAACAATTACAGGCTGGGAGATTTTTATCACTGACTCACTCCTTATTGGCCTGTGCAGGTTTTTGTTTGTTTGTTTGTTTTGTTTATTGTTGGGGATTCATCGAGGGTATAAGAAACCAGATTACACTGATTGCATTTGCTAGGTAAAGTCCCTCTTACAATTGTGTCTTTCCCCCAAAAGGTGTGTCACACACCAAAACCCCACCCCCCACTCCTTCTTTCTCTCTCTGCTCTCTCCTTCTCCCACACCCACCATGTTATTGTCATTAATTGTCTTCATATCAAAATTGTGTGCATAGGATTCATGCTTCTCCATTTACTTTACTAAGAATAATGTGTTTCACTTCCATCCAGGTTAATACAAAGGCTGTTAAGTCTCCATTTTTTTAAATGGCTGAATAGCATTCCATGGTATACATATACCATGGCTTGTTAATCCATTCCCGGGTTGGTGGGCATTTAGGCTGTTTCCACATTTTGGCGATTGTAAATTGAGCTGCTATAAACAGTCTAGTGCAAGTGTCCTTATGATAAAAGGACTTTTTTTCTTTCTGGGTAGATGCCCAGTAATGGGATTGCAGGGTCAAATGGGAGGTCTAGCTTGAGTTCTTTTAGGGTTCTCCATACTTCCTTCCAGAAAGGTTGTATTAGTTCAGTCCCACCAGCAGTGTAAAAGTGTTCTTCTCTCCACATCCACGCCAGCATCTGCAGTTTTGAGATTTTGTGATGTGGGCTATTCTCACTGGGGTTAGATGGTATCTCAGGGTGGTTTTGATTTGCATTTCTCTAATAATGGGGATGATGAACATTTTTCTTATGTTTGTTAGCCATTTGTCTGTCTTCTTTAGAGAAGGTTCTATTCATGTCTCTTGCCAATTGATATATGGGATTGTTGGCTTTTTTTATGTGGATTAATTTGAGTTCTCTATAGATCCTTGTTATCTAGCTTTTGTCTGATTCAAAATATGCAAAGATCCTTTTGCATTGTGTAGGCTGTTCATTTGCTTTGGTGGTTGTCTCCTGTATAGAAGCTTTTCCGTTTCAGTAAGTCCCGTTTCTTTATTTTTGTTGTTGTTGCAATTGCCATAGCAGTCTTCTTCATGAAGTCCTTCCCCAGGCTGATGTCTTCCAGTGTTTTTCCTACACTTTCTTTGAGGATTTTTATTGTTTCATGCCTTAAACTTAAGTCCTTTATCCATCTTGAATCAATTTTTGTGAGTGGAGAAAGATGCGGGTCCAGTTTCAGTGTTTTTCAGTCTTATCATGTGGATATCCAGAAAGGTGTGGGTTCAGTTTCAGTCTTTTAAATGTGGATATCCAGTTCTCCCAGCACCATTTATTGAATAGGGAGTCTTTCCCACAGTGTATGTTCTTGTTTGGTTTGTTGAAGATTGGGTGGTTGTAAGATGTTAGTTTCATTTCCTGGTTTTCTATTCGATTCCAAATGTCTATGTCTCTATTTTTGTGCCAGTACCATGCTGTCTTGACCACTATGGCTTTGCAGTACAGCCTAAAATCTGATATGCTGATGCCCCTGGCTTTGTTTTTATTACTAAGAACTGCCTTAGCTATATGGGTTTTTTTCTGTTTCTATACAAAACGCAGAATCATTTTTTTCCAGGTCTTGGAAGTACAATGTTGGTATTTTAATAGGGATGGCATTGAATTGGTAGATTGCTTTGGGAAGTATAGACATTTTATTTTTCTTTCTTTATTTATTTTTGCAGATTTTGGCCAGGGCTGGGTTTGAACTGCCACCTCCGGGATATGGGCCCAGAGCCCTACTCCTTTGAGCCACACGTGCCAACCAGAAGTATAAACATTTTAACAATGTTGATTCTTCCCAGCCATGAGCATGGTATGTTCTTCCATTTGTTAATGTCCTCTGCTATTTCCTTTCTTAGGGTTTCATGATTTTCTTTGTAGAGAGCCTTCGCCTCTTTTGTTAGTTATATTCCTAGGTATTTCATTTTCTTTGAAACTATGGTGAAGGGAGTTGTGTCCTTAATTAGCTGCTCATCTTGACTGTTACTGACATATACAAAGGCTACTGACTTGTGGACATTGATTTTATATCCTGAGACATTACTGTATTTTTGATGACTTACAGGAGTCTTGTGATTGAGTCTTTGGGGTTCTCTAAGTATAAGATCATGTCATCAACAAAGAAGGAGATTTTGATGTCCCCAGCTCCTATTTGGATGCCCTTTATTTCCTTGTCTTCCAATTGTATTGGCTAGAACTTCCAGCACTATGTTGAATAGTAATGGCAACAGAGGACAGATGGATAGATGCCCAATAATGGGATTGCAGGATCAAATGGGAGGTCTAGCTTGAGTTCCTTGCCCAGTAAGATCCAGTTCTAAGTGGAAAAGCTTTCAGTTTAGCTCCATTCTGTAAGATATTAGCTGTGGGTTTGTTACAGATAACTTCAGTCTAAGAAATGTGCTGCCTATGCCTATACTCTTCAGTGATTAGAAAAGGATGCTGGATTTTATCAAATGCTTTTTCTGCATCTATTGAGAGGATCATATAGTCTTTGTTTTTGCTTCTGTTGATATAGTGAAGAACATTTATGGATGTATGTATATTAAACCAGCCTTGCATCCCTGGGATAAAACCTACTTAATCATGATGCATGATTGGCTAGGATTTTGTTGAGAATTTTTGCATCTATATTCATTAGTGAAATTGGTCTGAAGTTTTCCTTTTTAGTTGAGTTTTTTCCTGTTTTTGGTATCGGAGGATGTCTACTTCATAGAATGTGTTGGGGAAGATTTCTTCCTCCTCAATTTTTTGGAATAATTTCTACAGTATAGGAATAAGCTCTTTTTTGAAGGTTTGATAGAATTCTGGTGTGAAGCCATACCGACCAAGGCATTTTTTGGTGGGAGATTTTTAATTGTTTCTTTAATCTCAGTGCTTGAAATTGGCCTCTTTAGGAGATATATTTCTTCCTGGCTAAGTCGAGGGAGAGAGTGTAATTCCAAATATTGATACATTTCCTTCACATTGTCAAAATTCTGGGCATAGAGTTTCTGGTAACATTCAGAGATAATCTCTTGTATCTCTGTGGCATCAGTTGTTATTTCCCATTTATCATTTCTGATTCAGGTTATTAGAGATTTAACTTTTTTATTTCTAGTTAGTCTGGCCAAAGGTTTATCAGTTTTTTTTCAAAAACCCAACTCCTTGTTTCAGTAATTTTCTGAATGATTCTTTTGTTTTCAATTTCATTAATCTCTGATTTAATTTTAGATATTTCTTTTCTTCTGCTGGGTTTAGGCTTATATTGTTCTTCTT
>CAUYQV010034336.1:0-16054 GCA_963574575.1 Galagoides demidoff | reverse complement strand
GAGTGTTCCCTTTTCTCCACATCCACGCCAGCATCTTTGGTTTTGAGATTTTGTGATATGGGCTAATCTCACTGGGGTTAGATGATATCTCAAAGTAGTTTTGATTTGCATTTCTCTGATGATTAAGGATGGTGAGCATTTTTTCATATATCTGTAGGCTGTGCGACGATCTTCTTCAGAGAAATTTCTCTTCAAGTCCCTTGCCCACCCTGAGATGGGATCACTCGTTTTCTTCTTGCTACTGCCTGGGTCTCCTTTTTAGTAGGCAGTGTTCTTGTCTTGCTGAGGTGTAACCCTGAGAGAGTGGTGGGTGTTTGCGTCGTGCTTCTCACAGGACTTCACAATACCAAGCGCAGTGCTGACTCACGTGGCTTCGTTGCAGAATGGTGGCTTAGAAATTTAGCACCCACCTTGCCCTCATGATCCCTCCCATCAGAGGAGTCGGAGCACTGGCCTCCCCTGGTTGTTTGCCAGGGGAATGTATGATGAGCTCAGTGGACCCCACTGCCACCAGGGAAGGGGAGAAGCTGAGGGCTGAGTCACACTGTCTTGTTGCTTTAGGTTAAACTCTCACTGAGCCCTTCTGATGCTGTGTGAAGTCAGAAGTGGAGTGTTGCCTTCTATACCTTGAAGTACCTCATTCAGTTTTATTGATGCTGGATGGTGGTGGAGACTCAGACCCCCGATAGGCTTCTCTGACTAACCTCAGCACGCACAGCCTGGCCTTGGTCACTTGCTGATGTTGGTAGGAGTGAAGCTCTCACTAGTCTCTTCTGACACAGGAATGGTAGCAAAGCCTGGCAGGTTTGCCTGGCACCACCTTGTTAAAGTTTCTTTTTTTTTTTTTTTGAGACAGAGTCTCAGTCTGTTGCCCTGGGTAGAGGGCTGTGGGGTCATCGCAGCTCACAGCAGCCTCAAACTCTTGGGCTGAAGTGTCTTCTTGCCTCAGCCTCATGAGTAACTTAATGCCCAGCTAGTTTTTCTGTTTTTAGTAGAGATTGGGTCTTTCTGTCATTCAGTCTGCCCTTAAACTCCTGAGCTCAAGCAATCCACTTGCCTTGGCTTCCTAGAGTGCTAGGATTATAGGCATGAACTACCACACCCAGCCACCTTATTAAGTTTTCTTGCTGTGGGGTGGAGGTGGAAGCTCAGCCCATCACTGGACCACAACCCCAGTTGGGCATGGGGTCACCCTCTGCTTCCACTGGGCAAAGGAACTAAGATCAACTCCCCATTTGGCTCCTTTGAAATTACCTGTCAGGGTTTGCATGGATTTCATCTTGGGGTTTGGCTGCTGTAGGGATAGTATTGCCAGAGAGGTCTTCTCATCTGACCATGGTGCCCTTTTCCATGTTCTTTGGTGAGGATAAACAGGCTTTACTGGATCACTTTTTCGAATGGTCCTGCGGCAATTCTGTTATAACACCTGTCTGGAGTATACGGAGTAGTCAGGATGCTCGGAGAACTCACTGCCCCGATGTTCTTCAGGGCGCCGAGGTCCCTTTCTTCCACCTGAGAGGGCCTTCTTGTGCTTGTTCACTGGGTGGTGTCCAGGGACTCAGCTGTAAGAATTACTTCATCCTGGCAGAACCAGAAGTCTCAGCTCCTGGTTAAAGCCCTTTTTAGTTGGCTATTGTGTTACAGATAACCCAAATCATCCGAATGCAATTCGAATGCTGAGTAACAGCTATAAGGCAAAGGTGTATAAGGTATATACATAAATTTCAGCAGCTAAAATCTGCACTCCATTGATATTCTGTGATTGAGAATTAAATCACTGGAAGTTTCAGTAATATAGGAGCCGTGACAGTTTCTCAGAGGGCCATTTCCTCACTCTCACTGGGACATACTCTCCACTTTTCTTCCTTCTGGATGGAGTAGGATTGTTCTCTCTTCCTCTTAGGTCCTCACTGGTAGTGGTGTGTGTGTGTGTCACGTGGGTGTGGCATGTGTGTGTGTGAGTGTCACATAGGTGTGGTATGTATGTGTGTGTGAGTGTCACGTGGGTGTGGCACGTATGTGTGTGTGTCACGTGGGTGTGGTATGTATGTGTGTATCATGTGGGTGTGGTATGTATGAGTGTGAGTGTCACGTAGGTGTAGTGTGTGTGTGAATGTCACGTGGGTGTGGCATGTATGTGTGTGTGTCACATGGGTGTGGTATGTGTGTGTGTTTGTCACGTGGGTGTGGTATGTATATGTGTATCATGTGGGTGTGGTATGTATGTGTGTGAGTGTCATGTGGGTGTGGCATTGTATGTGTGTGTCATGTGGGTGTGGCATATTTGTGTGTGTGAGTGTCACGTGGGTGTGGCATGTATATGTGTGTCATGTGGGTGTGGCATGCATGTGTGTGTGTGTCACGAGGATGTGGCATGTATGTGTCTGTGTTTGTGTCACATGGGTGTGGTATGTATGTGTGTGTGTGTCACATGCGTGTGGTAAGTATGTGTGTGAGTGTCACTTGGGTGTGGGGTGTGTGTGTGAGTGTCACGTGGGTGTGGTATGTATGTGTGTGTGTCATGTGGGTGTGGCATGTAAGTGTGTGTGTCACATGGGTGTGGCATGTCTGTGTGTGTGTGTATTCCTTCTTGCCTTGTTTAGGACCACACTTACCTCCTGACACATGTACATGGGAAGCATTGTTTTCTCTGTGAGGACACTGTCCTTCCCCTCAGTAAGGCTCTACCATCACCACTAACTTTTTCTTGGCTGCCAAGTTATCACTTACTAATCCACTGCTAAGGCATGAGATTCCTTCCTCCAGTCACTGTAGATTGGCTGTATTAAAATAGCTTTTCTGCCAGAGGATTAGTTTGTTACTACAGGTAACACCATGGTAACAAAACAATGACAAGACCTGTGATATTTGTCGATATTTGCTGATGGTATTCAAGACCCACACCCACCTTCCTCCTTTCCTCTTGTTCCACATGTGGACAAAAAGGGTGTGCGCGCTCTTCTTTCAGTGGGAAGTTTAAACAAGCAAGGCCCTGGACCTATGGAAAGCCTCACTGTAGCCCACCCTTGGACACCCCCTCCCCCAAAGCCAATGCTGTTCACTCATTCTTGCTCTTTCAAGCAATCCTCAGAACAGCTCACTCCTATCCCCAGAAAACCTCATTTTGTGAGTAGTAGCTTTACACTATCTTGGTACATGAATGTTCTTACCCATTTTGATGTCTGAGCCAAAGTTTGGGCAGGCCTCCATCCTGCTTTTGTACGTTGATCACAACAACATGTAATCTCTGTAGGTATCCCAGGGATGATACTTTAGGGAATCATGGAATTTTCCCTGAAGTTCCCATCAGAGCGATCTGTCCTCAGAGTGAACAGCAGCAGGAGGCCCCATGGATCTTACTGCATTTATAATACATGGAGTTGCTGGATGCCAGATTAGCAGCTCACATGGCAGAGGCTGACTACACTGTTCATTGTGTGTCCTCAGCATTTAACACAGTACCTGGCACATGACAGATAACCAGAAAACATGGCCAAATGAATGACTCGAGCCATATCATGTTCGTCTAGAAGGCTGTCTGTGCCCTGGTTTTGATGGTCCCAAAGACATGATTAAGAATAAGCATGACTAAGACAGAGAGGCACGCCTTGTGAATATTTACTAGGTTTCTATTAGAAGGCATCATGAATTGCTTTACAGCTCTGATATTGCATAAATCAAAATGGAAAATGGCTGAGAACTGTTAAAAATGAGGCAGATGGGTATGAAAGGACACCCACAGTAGGAAAGAGGGGGAGTTAACATTACGAGAACATGCATATTTATATAATGCTAACTGACCGTGTGCAGAGATTTACTAGCTGTTTCAACACGTATAGAACTACAAAATTAATGACCGACAGAAACATGCCAACTGGAAATCTCTGCTTTATGGTTCTTACTTCACTCTTCCTCAGACTTTGGGGTAATTTGCCTCTTCTTAAAAAAGCTATTTATATCCCTAATATATCTTAGGAATAAGCCAATGTAAATGGGTCAGTATCTTTGCTATGTAGGTGTTTGTGGCTTAGTAGGGAAGGCAGACAAACAATTACAGTGTGAGTAAGTGCTCCAATAATGCTGTGCATAGAGAATTCCTGGAGCCTGTGGGACAGCCCACATGCAGGGTGTCAAGCAAGACTTCTCAGATGATGCATAGGGCTTTAGAGAGACTTCTGGAGTTCACCAAGCTAGTTCTTTCTTAGATAGGCACACAGTTATACCACCCTTCCCTCCCTCATCCTCTCATCTAAGGGAAACATCAGCTTGGATTCCGGCCAATTAAATATGTGTAGGAGGCTCATGCCTATAATTCCAGCACTTTGGGAGGCCAAGGTGGGAGGATCACTTGAGGCCAAAAATTTGAGACCAGCCTGGGTAAAATAATGAGGCCACACCTCTACAAAAAAATAAGAAAAATTAGCTGGGTGTGGTAGTGTGCCTGTGGTCCCAGCTACTCAGGAGGCTAAGGCAGGAAGATTGCTTAAATCCAGGAGTTGGAGGCTGCTGTGAACTGTGACTGTGCCACTGCACTTTAGCCTGAGTCATAGAGCCAAAAAAAAAAAAAATGCACATAGAAAACAAGTTCTATGAGGTAGGACAAGGCCTGGAAGCCAAATCTGGCCTGCTACCTCTTTTTGTAAATAAAGATTTTTGGAATATGACGACATTCATTTGTCTACATATTATTTATGAGTCTTTTAGTGTTACGAACTAAAGTAGAGTAGTTGTAACAGACCACGTGTTTTGCAAATCCCCAAATATTAAGTATCTGGTTGTTTACAGGGGCACGTTTAGCAAACCTGCCTTAGAAGAAGGTGGAATGACATGAAGAAAGGATCTGGATAGAGGATCTGACATGAAGAAAGGCTCTTCAATTTGGAAGAGCCACTTGATCAGAAACAGGTCTTCTCACACTGCACTTGGGAAAAAAGAGAAATAAACTCTTACTGAGCTAAGCAGCTGGTTCTATAATATACATATCCCCTCCCCCCCTCCCGGTATATTTTATAAACAATGGCTAGCACTACTTACTTTAATACAAGAATTTAATCAAATTAAGGCCCAGAGGAAGGAAAGGGCCTTCCAGGTAAAAGACCAGTGTGATCAATATCACAGACGTGTGAAACTCTGTAACATGAATGGGACTCTGCAAGCAAAGTGGTGCCACTGAGCTTAGAGGGAGGGGTAGCGGCTGGTGGCAGCTGAGCCTAGAGAGGTAGGAAGAGGCTTTATGCAGCATGGACAGAAATCCAGGGGAGGTGACAGAGACCAGCAGCCCCCAAACGATGATGGTTGTGCTTTGGCACATGGGGATTTGCAAACTTAAGAGTTTGAACCATGCACTAATTATTGACAATAATTATTTTTGGAGAAGAAACATTAGAAAACAACATTCAGAATAACACAAGAGCAAGTGAGCCAAGTATGGGAGGCTGCACAATTAAGTTTAGAACTCATCCTGAAAGTACCTCATCACTAACCATCACTACGGTCACCTTCAAAGTACTTCCTGTGGGAAGCTATGCACTGATGCCAGTGCCGAGTCTACCCACCAAGACACTTTTTCTAGGACAAGTTTGCAAACTTAATTGTCAAACCTTCATATGACAATAGCACTGATGGCTATTTCAGAAACGGAGTGCTGGCATGGGACATAGCTCCCCAATCGTGAAGGTGACCATGGTAGTGGGTGGTGGTGTATGTGGCACTTTTTCAAGGATGAGTTTGTGGACCTAATTGTTCTACCCTGTAGAAAGAATGCTCATCTTCTAAGGTCTGAGTTGACACCCTCCCTTGTTTAACCTTGGATTTGGTTATGGAAAGGGATCCATCTCTTTAGGCTCATGCACTTGGCTTTTCACCTCACGTGTCCCTGGAGAGTCCTTCCATCTCTGTGGTGCCCCAGGAATTCGGAAGGAAGTTGATAGATATTTGGATTCAATCACACCAATGAGCCACTAAACAGCCAGTTTAGTTTTAAGAATCCAGGCAATCAGTAAAGATTTTTTTGCACCAAATCCTGCCTTAAATGAAGAGGGAGTAAAATGGTGGAGCTGAATCTGCATTCAGTTCCTGGTAAGCTACCAGACCGCTTGGAGTGGTCATGAAATAACAGGAAAACAATATTGAACAGTATAACTGAAAGGTTTTTTTTCTTTTTTTGGTCTAAATTTTAAAATGCTCTAGCATTTTGGAGAAGGAAGAATTCAAGATATCTTAATTTGGGTTTGTATTAGTTTTCTTCTTCTGTAACAAAGTACCACAAACGTGGCTTAAAAAACAAATTTATTTCAGCATTCTATAGAAGTCTGACATGAGACTCACTGGGCTAAAATCAAGGTGTCAATAAAACTGTGTTTCCTTAGATCTCAGGGGAGAACCGCCTCCTTGCCTTTGCAGTTTCTAGAGGCCTGTGCCTTGGTTGGCCAGGGGCCCCCCTTTGCCGTCAGCAGGGTCAGGCCCAGTCCTCCTCACACAGCACCCCCTGACCAACTTTCCTGCCTTTCTCTTTACTTTTAAGGCTCCTTGTGATTACACTGTGCTCATCTGGATAAGTCCCCTTTTATGGTCAGTTGGTTGGCAACTTTCATTTTTTCTGTGGCCGTAAATCCACTTTTCCATGTAGGGTAACATATTCATGGTTTCCAGGGATTAAGGTCTGGGCACCTTGGTGGGGAAAGGGTTGCTATTTGTAAATACTTTGGAAATACCTCTGTGGATTCTATATAAATGGAAAGCCAGAAAAGAAAATTCTCACATTCTTTTGATATGGATGAGACACTCAAATTTCCACTTCACACTTGTTTGCTTCCTTTTTAGAATATTGATTCTGCTACTAATAAAAGGAAAGTGAAATTTCCGGTTTCTTTATATTTGTTAGCTTGTGGGTAGGCATTTTGAATAAGACGTTTGGAGGGAACTAATATTATAAAAGCGATAGATTCAGATTTTTGTGATAATATGACCGGCAGGCTTGAATACAAACCCTTTTCATAATTAAGAAAAATGAACTTTTATTGCATGGGGGTTTTATTGCATTGAAGCAGAAGAATTTGGTCACATGAGCAGTAGAAAAATTAACTAGGATAATGTATTTTCATATTAGAAGAAGAGAATATTTTCTTTATAAAATAGTTAATAAAAAGATTAATTTCTTTCTGTTTCCTAGAAGTAAGATAAATGCTCTCTTCTAAGTATCTCTTTCTTACTCCTTTTGAGGAAGCCTCCTGATTTTGTGCAGTTATCTCCTGAAACCCTTTTATAGCTTGGGAACCCTGTGCTATATGTATTACTTAGCTAAGGCTTTGATAGCTCATTGGCTAGGAGAGACTTCAATAATTAAATAGATAATTGCTCTAATCTGGGCTTAGTTTTTCTGTTTACCTCTGGCTCTACTTAATGGAAGTAGTGATATTAGCTAACAATCTTTCCTTTTGGGCCATAAAGACTGTGCTGGGAAAAAACATTTTTTTTTCCTGTTTAGCAAAAATGTTTTTAAATCAATGTTTCTCTGGAAATTATATTTCTTCTACAGTCTCCTTGGTGATGAAATGCCCACAGCATTAAATTCATTGTTGCTTTTCACCTCATTTGATTCATCTACGTGGTTCTTGGCCACCCTCCGTTGCTTTATTTCATTATTACTGTTGCTTTTACATAAAGCTCACTTTTGCATGCATGAAGGACAAGATTATTTTGAGCAACTGAAGCTGACACGATTGCAGCCTAGAAAACAACTTTGATCTTTCAATTCCTACATAATGCAACTCTGAGGCAGGTAGTTTACAAACCCCGAGCAGGCTAAGAACCCATGATGGGGCCGCCTGTGCAACCTCTCCAGATCTGAAACAGCCCTTGCAGATACTGATTGCCTGCAAATGCAACTGACTAGGTTACATACCAAATGAACATAATAAGTTTTTATTTCCCATGGTAATACACCAACAGTTACATTCAGCTTCTAATAGTCTGCAATTCAGTAATAATAGCTCAGTTCAGTTTAGTTTATTGAAGACATAAAAACACTTGGCAGCCAGAGGCTGGAATGTGTGGTTCAAGAGAACAAGATTCCAACAGGGACCACAGGACCTGTACATGGAACCTGGGTACACTTGGCACTTAGCAACTAAGATTTACTCATTTGGTGAAAAGTAGCATCTCATAAACGTGATTTATGTAATTACTGAGGGGATAATTCAATCTCTAGTTATACACAAAGGGGCCTCATAATTTTGTTGCACACACCTCACCTTTTTAATAACACTCATTTTGGCAACAAATATTTCAGTGTCTCACTTTTCTCAGGAGAAAACTCTTCATTTTTATCCCTTAGAAAAAAACAACAGCAACATAGAGAAACACGAAGTTCCCTACTCACTAACTGGCTTTAGAGCTTAGGCATCACAGATGTCTCCTGCGAAAATAAGGGATTTCCTGAATTTAGCTCAAATATTTTCAGGAGAGCTATTTGGGAATAATTCTTATTAATTAAATAATTCTTATTTAAGCAGAATTGTATTTTCAGAAAGTGAAAATAAAAAAGTTCGGGTTGGAAAATATTCATTAAATGTAAGATTCCATCAGTAGGCAGAGAGTTTAGATAATGGTAGTAATGAAATTAATTCTACTTGTATTCATCTTCCATGTTCATGGAGTAAAGTAGTTCAAGCTGTGGATTGAGAAGACCTGGGTGGCATTAGCACTGTATCTCAAACCCTGCATGATGCACCTGACTGAGCTTTGGGAAGCTGTTTACTTCCCTGAGCTTTGGTTTGTCCACTTACTAAATACGTGTTCGTGTCAAAAGCTGCTTTCTCTGCTATCTCATGGTGTATCGTAAGGATCAAAGGAGATGAATGAATGCAGAAGTTATAGGTCACCTCTAGAGAACTCCGTGAGCCTTTATTATTGTGTGAAGAGTATGTCAGTGGCCACCAGGAAGGTGTGTTCTCCAAAGTGTCTCTCCTTTGGCAACAGCAAAATTGCACATTTCCAGGAGAGCTGTCTGCCAGCCTTCTTTGTTTCTAATGATACAAATTGTAACTAGTGAAGAACTGGACGTTAAAGTAGTTTGTTAACACAGGTGTGGGGGATGTGGGGTGGTGTAAAGAATCCTGATTCAAGGTAGAGGTTATTCCTCAAGAGATCTTGGATAAGCCATTGAATTTCTTGAAACTTCACCTCTTCTATATAATATAATCCTGACTGTCATAGGATTGCTTTATCAAAAGAAACAATGCATGTGGAAACTCTTCAGAGATTTAAAACCTACCAAAGGATATTATTATCATTATTCTTACATTTGGACATTGTAACCTTTAGCACTGATAAAAGAAGTTATGTAAGGTACAATTATTTTTTAATAAAAGTGTAATGCTATACTAGTGAAGGAGATAATTTCTTTTATTTGTTTTCTATGAGAAATAGTTTTCAATATAATTGTAGTAAATAAAACTTGTAATGCCTTTATAAATCTTTATTTGCTCAGAACCCTGACTATTTCATAGACTGACCTTTTCTTGAGAAAATTATGGTTTCTTCCTTGTAGACAAAGACTTTAGGAGTTTACAAATGGACAATGGAATCATCGCTTTTAATAACACTCAAAGCATTTTAATAATAACACAGGTGTTTACATAAGAAACTCCATATGAAAATTGGCATTTTAAAAACAGTTTAGTTGAGATGATAGGATAATTTTACCTAATGGTCATTGTTTCTTAATAGCTTTCAAAGATTTTTAGCAATAGCTAAATAAGCTGATGCAATATAAAATAAGTACATTGATATAATGTGGGATTCAAACAAAAGGTTACAGTAAACACTTAGGGAAAGGAAGTGGCTTTTCGTTGGTTTTTATTTTAGTAAGATTAAAAAGCTTTTAAATGGCATAAACTTATTTAAATATACATAGATATTGGAAATTTTAAATATTGAAACAATACAAGAGTTATAGTTTTTCTGTATTTTTAATTCTGATAAAATATATACAATGAAATTTATTATTTTAATCATTTTAATATATATTTTAGTGATAATATACATTGCCGTGTAACAATTACCAGTCTCCATTTCTAGAATATTTTTATCATCCCAAACTAAAACTCTGTACCTATTAAAATGTCATATTTTGAACAATACTGTCACCTTAATCCTTTTTTACACTATCATAAAATTTATCTTTGGTTTTCAAATATATTTATTATTTTTAAATAGTAGTTTTTTTTTAAACATCATTTTAATAAAGAGAAGCTTTTGTAAATATATTTAAAATGTTAGTCAAGTAAGCTGAATACATATGCTGGTATTATTAGGACCTTTGCCACATATTTTTGTTATAATCTCACTGTTTATTGAGATTTGATTTGATACCAGAAGGTTGTCAAAGGAATAATAATTTTTGTTTCTCCATTAAGAAATTTCTGCTGAAGTTTTCTTTTTTTTTTTTTTTTTGAGACGGAGCCTCAAGCTATCCCCCTGGGTAGAGTGCCATGGCATCACAGCTCATAGCAACCTCCAACGGCTGGGCTCAAGTGAGTCTCCTGCCTCCACCTCCCAAGTAGGTGGGACCACAGGCGCCCGCCACAACGCCCGGCCATTTTTTGGTTGCAGCCATCATTGTTGTTTGGTGGACCCGGGTTGGGGATTCGAACCTGCCACCTTAGGTGTACGTGGCTGGCGCCTTAGCCGATTGAGCCACAGGCGCCGAACCTCTGCTGAAGTTTTCAGTCCCTTACTACATTTCTTTGTTTCAGTAATTTTATCTATATTGTAATAAATAATGTGAAAGAAATTTTACCCCAGGTGAATTGTATCCACATTTCTAGAAATATATCTAATAAATAGAGATGATATTTATAATATTTAAAAACTAATTTGAGCTTTATAATATTAATATTTCACTTTTTTCTCCTACTGTGAAGAAATTATACATTGTATTGTCTCTATAGAAGAAAATTAACAAATATTTATCAAAAGATTAAAAGTACATTCCTTGACCTGGCAACCCCATCTGTAAGAATTTATCCTATATCTATCCACCCAGGAATCCACCAAAGCACATATATCTATACTGTATAAAGAACTCTTAAAGTATGATTTAATTAAAAAATGGACAAAAATTATAAATACTCTTCAAAAAGCATACAAATAGCTTATGAATCCACGAAAAGATGCCCAACATTATTAGTTATCAGGGAAATGTAAATTAAGACCACAGTGAGACATAGTGGACACTATTAAAATGGCTAGTTATAAAACGAACAATTCTAAATGTTGATGGGGATGTGGAACTAGAACAACTGCAAGGCTCATATATTTTTCTGGTTGGAGTGAGAAATGATACAGCTACTTTGGAGAAACAGTTTAGTGATGTCTTATAAAGTTAAATGAATACTTACCAAATAAAACATAGGTCCATTCAAAGACTTGTTCACACATTTTCACAGTAATTTTGTTCAAAATAGCCTCTAAATAGGAAAACCCAAAATTCCCCCAACCGGACAATAATAGATAAGTTGTGATTTATCCATACATGGAGATACTACTCAGCAATGAAAGGGTTAAGTAAGTGATACAAGCAACAACACAGAAAAATCTGGAAAACATTATGCGTTAAGCATATATGTACTGTATAATTTCATTGATATAAAATTCACGAAGAAAATTAATGTAATCTAACAAAACAGATCAGTGGTTAAATAAGGCTAGGTTGACTGCAAATAGACACCAGCAAACTTTTTAAGGAGATGAAAATTTTCTGTGTTCTATATATATATGTGAAATTTTCTGTGTGTGTATATTTTCTGTGTTCTATATATATGAAATTATATATATTCATGAAAATTTTGTATATAATTTCATGAAAATTTTCTGTATTTATATATATATCAACTCTTCATTTTTATCCCTTAGAGGAAAAACAAAATAGAAAAACACCGAACCTTATTTAACCACTGATCTGTTTTCTGTCAGATTACATTAATTTTCTTCATGAATTTTATATCAATGAAATTAGACAGTACATATATACTTAACACATGTTTTTCTAAATTGTATATATATACACACAGAAAATTTTCATATATATGAATATATAATTTCTATTCATATATATAGAATAATAGAAAATGTATAATTCATATATATGAATTTTCATATATATGTATGTATGTATGTATGTATGTTACGTATATATGTTATGTATGTATGTTATATATATGTATATGTGTATGTTCATATATATGAAAATTCATATATATGAATTATACATTTTCTATATATATAAAATTATATATATTCATACATATATACACATATATACATATATATTTTTTCATACTATGTACATATTTAACATATATATATATATATTTTTTTTTTTTTTTTTGAGATAGAGTCCTGCTCTGTTGTCTGGGATAGAGTGCATTGGCATCATCAGAGGTCACAGCAACCTCAAACTCCTGGCTTCAAGCAATTCTCCTACTTCAGCTTCAGAGTAGTTGGGACTACAGGTGCCCACCATAACAGCCAACTAATTTTTCTATTTTTACTAGAGATAGGGTCTTACTCTTGCTCACACTGTTCTTGAAGTCCTCAGCTCAAGCAATCCTCCCACCTCAGTCTCCCAGAAAGCTAGGATTACAGGCGAGAGCCACTGCGCCTGGTCAATTGTCTACATCTTAATGGGAATGGTGGTTACGTGGGTACATTCATTCTTAAAAACGTATACATTTAAAATGGCTGTATTTTATTGTATGTAATTATATATGTCTTCATAAAGTTGATTACAAATAATGATAGTAATGAATTGTGGCTCATGGCATAAAATAGAAAACCATGAAATCTTATGATATAAATGACTACATTTACAGTTTGGTAAGAAATAGGAGTCTCACATAGCACTTCAACACAAAGTGCTTAGTCAGTATTAAGGGAATAAAAGCATAATTGTACCACATCTAATAAAAGTTTGGCAGATGTGACTTTAGCCAAATGACTAAAGTGAACATCATCCATGATGACATAAGTCATAATCAAGGGCCTGCCGATAGAATGCAATGCGAGGGAAACATCACTTCTGTGACGTCCTGCCAAAAGTACACGGTCATGTGGTGCAGTCTCATGTTACGGTACATGACAGACGGCATATGTGACAGTGGCCCCCTAAGATTATAACAGAGCTGAAAAATTCCTGTTGTCTAGTGACATTGCAGCTGTCATGACTCTGCAGTACAGGCATTACTCACGCGTTTGTGGTGATGCTGGTGTAAATAAACCCACTGCACTGCCAGTTATGTAAAAGGCCAACCGATACTGTGACAAACAAGACATGAGACCTGACAATGACAATAAATGGCTGTGTTATTGGTTTATTCATTGACTACACGCCGTATACTTTTACTCATTATTTTAAAGAGTTCTCCTTCTACTTATAAAAAAAAGTTAACCATAAAATAGCCTCAGGCAGGTCCTTCAGGAGGTGTTCCGGAAGGCAACGTCATCCTAAGAGATGACCTGTCCACACGTTGTTATTGTCCCTATTGTCCCTAAAGACTCTCCAGTAGGACCCGGTGGAAGATAATGGCACTGATACTGCCTACCCTGTGCAGACCTAAGTTATAGCGTGTGTGTCTTAGTTTATAATAAAAAGTTTAAAAGTAACAAAAAATAAAAATTTTAAAAATAGCAAAAAGGATAGAATAAGGATATAAAGAAAGAAAATATTTTTGGACAACTGTACCATGTGTTCGTGGTTTGAGCTAAGCATTATTATGCAGAGTCAAAAAATTCAAAACATTAAAAAGTTTATGAAGAAAATAAGTTACAGTAAGCTAAGATTAATTTATCATTAAAGAAAAAAGGTTTCTTTTCTAAATATAGGGTAGCCAAAGGGTACAGTGTTTATAAAGGCTACTGCAATGTCCAGGACTGTCCTGAGCCTTCAGAGTCACTGCCACTCACTCACTCACGCTCCTAACTTCCAGTCATGCAAGCTCCATTCATGTAAGCCTGCTTACAAGTGGACCATGTTTTTAAAATCTTTGATGTTGCATTTTTACTGTAAGGTTTCTATGTTTGTACTACATGGTTACATACACAAATAGTTCCCATTGTGCTACAGTTGCCTCCAGTGTTCAGCAGGGTAACGTGCACAGGCTTGTGGCCCACGAACAATGGTCCACACCTTGCAGCCTCAGTGTGTGGTCGGCTGGCCCACCGAGGTTTGCCTGTGTGCGCCCTACCGTGTTTACATAAATCACCTAACAAAGCATTTCTCAGAATGTATCTTCATTACTAAGCGATGCGTGACTGTGCTGTCGGTGTCTAATTATGATAAAACATCAGGCAAATCTGAATTAAATGATAGTGAACAAAATAACAAGCCTGTGATCTGACATGTCACAGAGTGAAAGTCAAGGAACAATTGAGAAACGGCTGGAGGTGGATGGACTGTGAAGAGATGCTACAAACAGAAGCAACGGTGATTCCAAACTATATCCTTTTGTTATAGAGAACATCGTGGGGACCATCTGCTAAACTTGAATGTTTTCTGAAGTTGTGCTGTTAGTCTGAGATCAGTGTTAGCTTTGGGGATTTTGGTAGATGTGCAGGAGAAGGTCTTGTTTGGAGGTGGTGCATACTGTTTGGGGGGCTGATGTGGTATCAAGCTGGTAACTTACTCTCAATAATTAGAGGGAAAAAAAGGATTCTTTTACTGTACTGGACACTTTTCTATGAATCTGAGATACTTTTGAAATAAAAACCATAAAAATGTAAAGAATAACAGCAAAAATGCCTTATATTTTCTTCTTTTAAATTTATGAAAAACTATAATGTTCTGAGTTAAATGATACAATGTGTCTCTTTTTGTCATTTCTTTAAATCATTTGATCTCACAGAAAATTAAATACATACGTTTTCTCCTCATGAAGAACCTACATTGTTTCGACTTTCCTTTTACAGGGACTTTTTTTTACCTCGTGTCTCTAATAGTTTTTGTCACTCTTTTCTGAATTCCTTTTTTTTTTTTTTATTGAATGGTAACTGTGTACATTAATGCACTTCTGGGTTACAGTGTGGTATTTTCACACACAATCCGAAACACTTCCAACAAACTGGTTAACATAGCCTTCATGTAATTCTCTTAGTTATTGTGTTAAAATGTTCATATTCTGCTCATAGAAAGATTCACTTGTACCCTTGTAAGATGAACCACAGAAGTGAACCCTCAAATCCTCCTCCCTCCCCCTTCCCCATATCCTTAGGTTGTTATTAGGTTATATAGCTTTCATATAAAAGGTGTAAATTAGTTTCATAATAGAGGTATGTACATTGGATACTTTTTCCTCAATTCTTGTGATACTTAGCTCAGAAGAACATTCTCCAGCTCCATCCATGTGAACATGAAGGACGTAAAGTCTCCATCTTTCTTAATGGCTGCATAGTATTCCATGGTGTACAAATACCACAGTTTGTTGATCCTTTTGTGGATTGATGGGCACTTGGGCTTCTTCCATGACCTTGCAATTATGAATTGGGCTGTAATAAACATTCTGATACAAATATCTTTGTTGTTATGAGATTTTTGGTCTTTTGGGAATATACCTAATAAAGGAATTGCAGGGTCAAATGGCAGGTCTATTTTTAGTTCTCTAAGTGTTTTCCAGATGTCTTTCCAAAAAGGAACATATTAGTTTACATTCCCACCAGCAGTGTAGGAGTGTTCCCTTTTCTCCACATCCAGGCCAGCATCTCTGGTTTTGGCATTTTGTGATATGGGCTAATCTTACTGGATTTAGGTGATATCTCAAAGTCATTTTGATTTGCATTTCTCTGATGATTAAGGATAGTGAGCATTTTTTCATACATGTATAGGCCGTGCACCGATCTTCTTTAGAGAAATTTCTCTTCAAGTCCCTTGCCCACCCTGAGATGAGATCACTCGTTTTCTTCTTGCTAATACGTTTAAGTTCTCTATGGATTCTGGTTATTAAACCTTTGTCAGAGATATAACCTTCGAAAATCTTCTCCCATTCTGAGGGCTGTCTGC